>JBCAUI010005395.1:0-10220 GCA_038406195.1 Haplosyllis anthogorgicola
GTATTTATCCATTAATTTCCCTGTACCAATGCTTTTTAAATATTATTTGTTTGTAGATTGTTCAGTTTTACTGAACCGTTCAGTTTTTAGTCCACATTGAAGTTAAGTGGAATAAATGTTGAAAAGTATAGGACATTTGTTTCTCTCATTGAAAAAATCCCTAACCCCACCGTGAGAAGAGCAAACCTCGACAAAAATAAAATCCTTAAGATCTCACATTCATATAAGGTACTAGTAAAGAGTTGAACTTTGAAATTAGACCCACGAAAATGGCATTATCGGCAAAACACAGCATTTGGAGATGTTTACCATTTTCCAGGCAACGTCCTAGAACTGTACCATGATAAAATAAAATATGACATAATCAAGATGCTGAATGAAAGACATGCAGAAAAAGTGTTGTTTTGATTTTTACCAGTTCGGGCTACTAGACTTACACCTAACTACCTTTTGCACAAAATTATGCAATCACAAAGAACCACGTCACTCTTTTGTTACACACGAATTGTTTTTGGAAGAAAATGAGGATAATAAGCGTCATCATTCCATTAGAATTTTCCAAATTCATAAATAAAAAGGAAGGAAATTTAATCCCGGGTTGTTCACCACCATCAACCTTTGTCTAAAACGGTCGTTTTTGAGTTAAAATGAATTATTCTGGTTTGTGAATTATAATAGATAACAATAAACCGAAACTTTATGAATACATTAATCTCCAAAACCAATAGCCATATAACCTTGAGTCCCTTTTGTGATTGACTGAATATTAAATTATTTTAGCATGAAAAAGAAGAAAAACAATAGAACAAAACGACTTCATTTCGTCAGCTCCCACAAAAGAACCAAAAACAACACAAAAAGACAAAGTGTCGATGCGCAAGACGTATCAGCATCCTAATCCCCAGACACACTTTTAGATCTCTTTTGCGGTTGAAATGCATCAGTAAACTTTAAAATAGATACCTTACATAAATATAAAGCTGACTCAACATTGTGCAAATATTAGCAGGAATGGATACTTAAACACATGAAAGTAATTACTTGCAAGAATAATTTAACACGATAAGTAATGTTCATTTTTCTATCGATTTAAAGCAATTCTAGTTTATTGCCGGAATTCCATGTTTAAATTTACTACGGAGACTGAACATACAAAATCAATGCCTTTACATGGAGCATTTACTAGCAAAGACCATGCCTTAATATAGTGTATGTAAATTTTCATTAGATTAAATAACGGGATTACAACATTATTTGTTCACAACAATATATTTTGAAATAAAAACCCGGTAAAAAGTCCAGTGACAACTTATTGAACTCGAACACTGTATTTTTTTTATTCTACCCTTGTGGATTAAACTGCACATCTACGCCGCAGTGTATATTTATTGTGATTAATTTCTCTTATCTTCACATTTATAATGTAAGTGGTTCTCCTAATAATTAATTCCTAGAAAAGGAACCTCAGTGTAACTTTTTGCACTCTTTGTACAGTGTTGCTTGCTCGTGACTGAGATTGACAATCCTGACAATAGATATTGTCATGACATATGACCTCTTCAAGATGAAGAGAGGAAACCTGGAAATAAAATTGGCAGAGGTTCAAAACTTTTTTGTCTTCGTGTTTGTTTACAACGAGAATAAAGGGATAGAAAAAAGATTGGGGGATACTCAGTGCAAAGTTTGCATAAATATATTTGAGATGCAATCATAGAATCACACAGCTAAACTAAACCTAGCTCTTAAAAAATTGCAACAACAAAATTGATCGGAAAACAACTGGCGGGACGGAGATGAAGAGTAATTTCTTAAAGAGACACTTTTCTAGGAAGTACTAAAGAGTTATAATTAAAATGACGAAAGAGCGAACAGATTGAAGAAAACATCTTATTTTGAATGCCTGTAAACAATGAAACCGTTTGAAGTTACATGAGTACGTCATTACAGAGTTGGTCTGACACACGCCGAAGCGTGTCAGTATTCCTATCAAGAATCGTTTTAAAGTACCAAAGAAGATGAAAAGGTTTATGCTGCACAATGCACAATCAAAAAGCACTGGGAAATTCTGTCAGTATTGGGACAATAATGCTTCACGCTGTGCTTTTTGCTTGGATCAGTAAAACAGCGTGGAATTCCTTAGAAAGATTTCCAAATTAAAATCATTTCCCGGATTGGTGATTCACCAAATCTAAACGTTAATCACGAAAGAAAATAGAATAAAATCTCGAGAAAACTTTGAGAGTAATTCATCAAAATGTTTCATAACATTGCTAAAGTGGAAAGTAATGAAATATAGGATCCCATTTAATGTAAAATTCGATAATTTTTTTTCCATTTCGAATTTTTCCATTTTAATTCTTTGAACTAAAAACAGTTGAAAAATAAACTTCATTCTCACTTTCCACGTAGTGACATCGGCCTGTCTACTTTTCCTTTTCTCATATATTGAGAATTAAAAACTTAATTGATTCAATTGAAAGGTCAAATCATAAAACAAAGAACCCAAGACAAAGGAACAAACCAAGCATACAGATCACACAATATGATTTACATTTGAAATACCAAACTATGATATTATCATGTTGCAAAGTGAGATAATAAAACAGCTTCAACCCTTAGATAAAGTACACTTAGTATGATCTATGACCTCATAAACATCAGGTATAAATAAAGGGAAAAGAAAGTAATAGACAAGGCCTACTGTTTGCAACAGTATATTTCATCGATATGAAATATTTAATATTAAACGAGTGTTAATAACCAACTCACACTAACCTTTATTGCAATAACAAATGAATTTGTACTGTACATAGGAGACCAAATTATACAAATTATAGGTTTGCTAGAAGTAGCCAAGGAAACGCCTGGATTATGTATGATAGAGTAACCTAATTCATCATAAATATTGGATAGATAATTCAATCGACGTCAAAATTTTCAGACTTTTGTCTGCAGTTAGTTCCATACCAAAACAAGTTGGTGAATATTTTATAACCATTGCTATTACTAATATAAATGTATGTAACCATAATTGAAAATATATGTTTACAGACTAGCCTTGGTTGAAAAATAATATCTAAAAATTAAGATGTCCAAGTCAATTTAGCAACTTTCGAAACAAAGGAATTCCATGCCGTGCTGTTAACTAGATTAAAGGGAAAAATTACTGCTACAAAATTTATAGAATTTAGGATTTTCTTCCCCAGTTGATATTTTTTCTTGCTTAATGCTGATATGTCTCAATTAATATTTCTATGTTGTATTTTTTTTAATTCGCCTTTTATTGCAGAGGAGATGGAGGGTGTATGTAGTTTTCAACTTCTGTATTGAATTCTTTAGGATGCTGTACCTGGTAAAAATGTACCTGGTTAAAACTTGAGAACCGGACATACTGACATGGCCGTGCACGGTCTTTAAGTACGTAGCGAGAAAGTAATACCTAAAGACCGTGTAATATTAAATTTAACCTGTGCATCCATCTATGTTCACTTTGACATAATAAATTTACTATAATATCCCATTCAGCACGAAGAACATGTGGTTTCAATAGAAGGACTGATGTTTCTTTGACAACAAAGTAAACACAATGATGGTCCTAGAACTTGGCAAGTGATTTGGCAAACAGTTGGTTTTTTTACTTTTTGTGTAAGCCTGGGACGAGGGCATCAAATTGGAAAATGCGCAGTTTAGATCACTAGAAATTAGTAGGTATAAAATGCATTTTTGGCTTTATTCCCAAATTATGCACTTACGTTTCATTTGATATTTTATGAAAATTAATTTCAAGGAGTACTTCTACTAACTTTTACATGTAGTGTTTTCATTACGCAATCATTCTTATCTGCAATTTGCTCTGCTAATGATTCGCGCGCTGTCTTGTCATTCCAATGCGCTTTAAAAGAAGAGATTAATTTTGTCGCATTAAAGATCAGTTAGCTTGTTGTCGTTTCTACAAACCAATTCTCAATTTGAATAACAACAATAATTTGTCAATCTTTTACACGTAAATTTCTTACTCTATTGAGCTAACAAGTTGATTAGTTTAAAAGAAAACGAAGAATGCTCACATGGAAAATTTTCGGATCTTTATAATGTGGCGAGATTAATTCTTCTTTTGGTCAAGCTAACTTTTATCAAGCTAACATTCTATTTTCTCATTAGTTGATTGCAGAACTCAATAAATAATAGAAATAAAATGGTACGAAGCCAATTGTACTAATCTCGTTAGTGTGACAGAAATCTAATGGCAAGGTGACTTTTACCGCAAATCTCAAACATATAATTTTTATCAACACAAAAAAATTTACCAATGTAAATGATGAGATCATCACGGAAAATAGGTGAAACTTTAAGACAGACCCATTGTTATGGTCGAATGGGTCCTTCGTTATTTACAATTTTTAATAGCAACAGATCTGTTAATTCCTAACAATTTTAGTTGCTATCCCTCATTAACTGTGCTAACTGTTCCTGAACTTATTGATTGTATAATGTCTTGTATGACTGTTGTAGTATTAAGCAATAATATAATTGTAGTAAATTGTTAACATCGTATAATTGTGTAAACATTGCATTTTGTATGCCACCGTTATGTCACATACTCGTCACTCTGTCATCTCTCAAAGAGAAGCGGAAATTTCTTCAAGTGACAGACATGTGTAGCTGAATGCTGCAGTACAGTTTGTTAGTCCACACTCTGGAAATGGTCACTGATATTTTCTTATTCTTTCTTTCGGGATCACTTTATTTCCGTATTCTTCCTCTGCAACATGTTTCAATTTCTCTTCTTTGTTTTAATTTTCTTGGTACATTATCTGACTGTCACTGCATTTGAATGGAAATTCTGATTTATGAGTCAACTTATTGTGACACTGGGTATTCGCACACTGTCTGCACAATCTCTGATTTCCAAAACAAAGGTGTGTGACTCGTGGAATCCTAAAAGGACGCGATCGAAGAAAGGTTTGCAAAGTGAAAGTAAACGTCTTTAAATTTACAAGCACGTTCATGTTTTATTGCTTTCAATTAAAAGCAGGAAAACTGTACGCGTCTACTTACAATTTCTTTTCACAGTCTGTATATTGATAAATAGCTTATGTCTTGGGAACTGTATTCATAACTCTAAAACAATTTAATGTTGCTAAATTTAAGCACGTTCAGTTTTGAAGTTTCTGGTGACCGTCTGAAGAAGTTCCCACGATTGCTTTTCAATCAAAGCGTCAACCTATCACTTCTGGTGGCATGAGATATGCATAGATGGCTCAGTATTGCATTTTTAACCCTTTACTTCTTTTATTACAATTTATGTCCAGGTGACATCATACATTTTATACCATATACCATGCACGCTCATGTGTACTGGCATTTAAACAATCTGAATTCAATATGAACAAAAGCTCACGTAACTTTTAATTCCAAGATTATTTTTCAAACAACAGGTTTGGCGACCAATTTTACATGTAAGAATGGCAATTTGGATTTCAAAAGTTAACAAACCTTCTACTGGTGTGCATTTTGGGACGATTGCCAATATTCCTGGTACAGTCCTAGAACAGTCACAATGGACGTGACATAATCAAGATGCAGTAGTGTGCACCGAGATAAAAAGTTTGCTTTGCAGTGGTACATATCATTGCCAACAGAGGGTAATTTAATTCCAGTAAGCCTTTAAATTAGAATGTTAACTTTCACAAACAGCAAGACAAATTACAGATGCTTGTCCGGTGTTACCAGTGATGGAACCGATTCCACTCTTACTTTTTACCTTAGCAAGTATGGAGTACATTTACCAAAGTAGGCACTAAGCTTAAGGGAACTACATGTATTATAAAATCAATGAAAAAACCAACACACACTAAACAGTAATACAAAAGAACATTACATTCAGAATGGCAAGAGGAAACAACAAAAATAATGGCAAGTGGTTGTCATGCTTTAGTTTCATATATCACCACTGTACACTGTGGACAAAATAATACCATCAAAGTTGTAATCATAGCAATTTACTAGCTCACCTTTTACCGATTCCTGGCACAAGTACAAGAAACACGAACTGTTACATGGAAATGTACTTGACAACATTGCGGGAGGGAGTACGAGTACTTAAACATCATCGTCGACACATACCAACTGCGCACAATATGCTGCAAAAGAGATAATTGATTGTATCATGAAAGTGTAAACTCACCAGAATTCCCCTAAATGAAGTGACACCTTTTAGACCAATAGGTTTTGCCTTCCTGCAAAATTAATATGCAGCCTGTGGAATGTATGTCCTCTTCGCTTATTTTCTTTCATTTGATATTGTTAAGGTGTAACGTGAAGCTGTATACAGTAACACAATATCTCAAACGTGTAACAGAACACAGCTTCAGGCAATTGCATCAGAGGAACATGAAAAGGCAAGATATATCAATTTCAAGTTGAAAAGTATTAGTAAGCCAATTACAACCTTTTATGGCAAAGATACCATTCATTTATTGAGCCAATGTTCCGGAAACACTATTCACCAAGACACAGTAGACATATTGTTTCATCCACAAGCGGTAACAATAGAAGCTGTTTATAATCCAGTGCAAGCTCATTAGGCTTTCATCTCGATACTTATCTCTCCGATCTAACACTATCCCTGTGATGTGTTGTCAAACGAGTTGATTACATGGGATAAGGCATGGCAGACCTTGAGTATTTCTCATTGTTTGTGTCCTTGTTCGGACAAAAATTACCTTCGCGGAGACACGGTTCCCTTTTCCGTACCGATCAGGTAACTAAAGTTCATAAAGGACACATTTTACACTTAGATCCGGGATCTAGTTCTATATGCGGATTCATCATCATTAAACAAGGGAATGTTGACAGCTTCATAATAGTAAATAAACAAAATCATGCATGCATGTTGTGCGAATAGAAATAAATGAGTCCGTAGTATACAAACGGGATTTCCCATTTTTTCGTAGTTTGGCCTTTTATACAGGATACATGTAAATCGTTTGTATTATTACAATGGTGCATTTACTTTGCTGATGTTTTAAAGAGATAAGAAGCCTGTTAATCAGACAACCAATTATGTTAAAAAATTATTCATATCCACGTTTCTGTGCAGTTTGCTGCTTCATGTGGCAATACAGATCATAAAATTACTATTTAAAGTTTGGCGCCCCGCAACATTTAATTTCATACTGAGCTCATTCAATTCAATTGTTGCGGAGCGCTAAACTTTGGATGATAATTTCATGATCTGATTCACCACTGACTTAAGCTCAATTACGGAATAATAGAAAACACAGCATGATGCCCTTTTGTCCTGAAGTGAGTTTATTCCCTTTTATGAACAGACTGAACGTACAACGTTCCTTAAAATTTTTATTGTATCATAACAAAATTGAAGGAGAAAAAGTAGTAAACGTAATTAACCCGATAACTTTATTGCAAAGCTACTCAAAATACGGAAGGCGCTGTTGAGTTTTTCTTTCTACTAAAATGATTTATACTGTATTAAATTTTGGTGCGCGACTTAATGTTTCTTTTGATAACAATGTAAACACAACGATGGTCCTAGAAGTTCGCAAGTGACACGGCAATCAGGACCTGTTTTTGTATTTGAGCATTGTCTAGGGGTCTCATTTGGAAAATGCGCAGTTAGATTGTGCATTAAGCAACATGCATCGTTGCATCTATTGTTCTCTTTGCCAAGAAGGTTCTTTATTCGTTTAGGATTTGTTGTGAAAGGTACAGTGATAGATTATAAAAATATCATACTAAATTTTGCAATGTATTTTCAAATAGTCCAGAATAATGGAAAAATAATTATTAAATGCAATTTTTTACATGAAAAAGACAAGATCCAGACATAAAAGGGTGCATTTCATTCATCATTTTGAAAAAACTTCTTTTGAAACCGCAAATGAAATGTTACACTTCTTTTAGAAACGCTACTTCATATTTCATACTTTATGTTTCATTTTTATACTTCATGTTTAAAATAGCTTCCTATGCTATCGATGTTTGATAATCTAGGCAATCACCTGCCTTTCCACATTAATACAATTGTTATCTTTTCTGTAATCTTTGCCATTTTAACTGAAATGGTTTCCTTTTAAAGCTGATGAGAAACACAGATGGAAATGTTCTCCGTGATAAATTGTTATTATTTATGAAGACATCAGATCTGATTCGGCAAAATAAATGGAAATAATTGATACATTACATAATGAAGTATTGGCGATCATTCTTCGGCGGTATCACACACAACCCAGTCAATCCAGAATCATCGCATAGCGACATTTAGAGGGTTGGCGTAAGACTCATGTTTTGACTGTGAGCGCAGAATTAAGAGGTTTGAGGTTTAGCGCAGCCTGGCACTAGGTTCCAGGACAGGTGTGCAAGATATGCATATTTTAAATAGCAACACTAATCTAACTGTAACAGTCAGCAATGAACACAATAATAATATTTGCCCAGCCAAAAAAAATACATCAGAAAGTTTAAGTTTCTGCACTGGCAACACACAAACTAACAAAGATGTTCCCCTGCTGTAATTTACCTAACTTCCTTATATCTTGTTTAAACAGTTAAACGGTAATTAAGTGATCAATGCACAATTGATTACCTTAAGAACATCAACTGATGCCTTATTGGATGTAAACTTTAATGCCGTAATTCTTGGCGCTAAAATGTATGCGAAGGCAATTATTCCTGGGGAAAACGCAAAAGTAAAGGTCATTAAGTGGCACGATCTGCATCAAGTGTTTATGTAAGTAAGACTCTTTTTTAAAGTGACAAGGCACCACAAAAGTGAAAAATACAAAGTACTGAAATTGCTTTAACATTTAGTCAAGTGCTCATCACCTAGAGCTCTCTTATCAATTCAAGTAGCCAGAGTAAAATCTGATGTAATGATTTTATCAAGGTAAATAAGGCCTGCGCGCCAACTCGGTGTAAGGGTGATATCATATAATTGTCCATAATTGGATTCTACTTACATCCACAAAGGTAACTGACTACATTGTTAATGTCAAAAATGTTGAAAAGTTGTTAAACGTTGTCCACTGAACATTAGGGAATTTGTTTGCATAAAACGTTGGTCATAACTGCCGAAGAAGTTTCCTGTGGTGAAAGTACATGCACCACCAGATTGATCCCAAGGGATGGAATATGCGAGTTGATGGTACAGAGATGTACGTCTGTTTAAAAACTTGAGATCACCAATAAAAATACCCTAGGTAGACCCTTTGGCATTGTATTGTGACCCTGGAGCACCCTCGGTGGCTTCGGAGTGACCATTATGGTCAGTCACTATTGACTGTTCCTTCATAATATTGATAAAAGAGCTAAGAGGTAAACTGAGTGACATTCAACCTGTCAGTTTAAGTTGAACAAATGGCCATTTTAAACAGGTACTTTGGATTCACTCATCCGATTCCCATTTCTAGGCATAGTGCAAAAGGTAGGGTATATTTTCTTGGTGTACACAAGCCTATATTTGCACTGAGTCACTAAAGCTTGCAATAAAGTTGCAAAACGTTTCAAACTAGTGTTTATATTAAATGTCACTACCAGTTTTATGACAGGCAAAAATATTGACATAAAGTCCAGGGTAAATTTACCGGGAAAGTGTCATATATAATGGGCATAAGGCTTTATTTTGAGTATGCATAAAGAAAGACGGTTGTTTTTTCTTTTGAGCAGATACTGCAACCTCGAAAAGGTTCAAGGTTGTAAACAACTTCAAATGACTTCTGGTTTCGTAAATCAACCGACATCACTGTTTCAGTGCAATTAAGACAAAACTCGCAATTCTCTTTTTCTCCTTTTCGTCCTTTTGCAGTAAGTAATTAAATCAAAATTAGAAAATAACATACAATTTACATTTGTAAATCGGCTAGTCTAGAGTTTATCTTCGAAACGTGATTTGAATATCCACACGAGCACGCACACCTACCTGAGTAACACCCAATCGTAAGATGGCCGTTCAAGTGGAATGCTCTCATAACTTTATTTTGATCTTCTAACTACCATCTTTGGAGGCACAAACCTATTTTTACCGCCCGCGTATGCGGGAAGGTAATGTTTTCAGTCGTGTCTGTATGTCTGTCTGTCTGTCTGCGTGTGTGTGTGTGTGTGTGTGTGTGTGTGTGTGTGTGTTTGTCTGTCTGTCTGTCTGTACAGGCTATAACTTTTGAACTGCTTGACCCAGAAACCTCATTTTTGGTATGGTGATA
>JBCAUI010005406.1:0-10220 GCA_038406195.1 Haplosyllis anthogorgicola
ACCTGTGATATTTTCACCATTTTATACAAACTTTTAAGACAATTTCATGATCTGAAATCAACTGAACATTGTTCCAGGGACTCACCAGAGTGATGCCAGCATATCTATGTACAGGTATTGCCATTTTATAGGCAATTTTCCAGACTTTGCTACAATGTGACAATCATTTCAGCTGCATCTTGTTGGTGTGTTTTACCAGTGCTCACGACACAACATGGCGGAGTTCTACTTCCTGGTGATATTTTTCATATTTTTCAAAGCCATTCCAGCAACAATACAACTATTTCAGCCTTTCTAGAGGCTCTAACTTCATTTGGTATTGTGTTTTCCTACACGCAAAATTGAAATTTAGGTGTTTTGAGCATTACTTGGCTCAGGAGGTCTGCTCTTAAATTTCTTCTAATTTTGACAGATCTTTGTTTACATCACAAAGCGTCATGTTGTAACTCCCACAACCAAATGTGCAGGTATCGTTTTTCTGCCCAATTTATCATGTGATTTTGCCCGGCTGATCAAGGTTTTAAGTTTTATACTATTTTTAATGCTTGTCATGATCATTGTATGGATGTATTTCCATTTAGAACTGTTTAGAATTTATCAGATTTGTTAAATTCGACTAGTATCTTTCCTGTTTTTCATCCAGTTGTACCCTCCACAAACATCACCATGCCTGACACAATCAGTGTCCTGATCAATAAACCCAATTTTAACTGGGATAGTAATAATGTTTATGAGTCCTTCAATAAATTCAAGTTGCAAGTCAACAACTTGCTAGTCAATGGGCCTTTTTCCAAATTTCCAAACTGGACAGAAAACAGAAAGTCACTACTTTATTCAATTGGATGGGTGGTAAGGTTTACAATGTTTATGAGGAAGATCTGATTTTTGCGGATCCCACCCACAAACACGAATTGAACAAGGTCCTCAATGTGTTTGCTGTGTATTTCAAACTGACAAACGGAATAATACATGCATGGTATCAACTCGGTTCACTTTATTCTAATCATTGCAAAGATCAAAGTGATTTTATGACCAAGTTACACGACTTGGCCAATGATTGTGAATTTACTAACAAGGATGAAATTATCAAGTTCATGTTTTTAATGCATAATTGCCACAAACATGTTCAAGAACAGCTTCTAAAAGAAGTAACAAAAGAAATGTCAGTAGCAGATGTGTTGAATATTGCACGCAAAGTCGAGTCTATAATTCAAAGTGAAAAATATGCACATAACTTGCAAGACGGCAAGTCCAACAATACAGTAGATGTGAATGTTGTATGCAAATGTGATCGTAGCCATAGTCGGCACCCCAGAGGTAGGGGTAGAGGTGGTCGTGGAGGTGGTCCTTCACGATCCCAATCAGGTCAGTGCAAGTGTGGTAATTGTCAATCTAACCATGCACCTCACCAGTGCCCCGCTTATAATTAGAAATGTTTCAACTGCAATAAAATTGGTCACTTTAGTAAATGTTGTAGATTGCAACAGTAGCAACAAAATCAATCTGGTCACGG
The DNA here is from genome assembly GCA_038406195.1 of Haplosyllis anthogorgicola. NCBI lineage: Eukaryota > Metazoa > Annelida > Polychaeta > Phyllodocida > Syllidae > Haplosyllis > Haplosyllis anthogorgicola. The sequence continues at coordinate 1,514 of JBCAUI010005406.1, forward strand.
CAGAGGTTCATCCCAGCATGGGGGACACCATGGTCCTGGTCATAAATTGTGCAGACATTCATGGCATTGAAGATGAAGATCATTTCAGCTATGACTCCATCAGTGTCATTAGTAAGGTATCGTTCAAAATGGGTGTATATGCCTCTGTCCAAGAGAATGTGGTTTTTGATGAAATTAGTTCCGAACTGTCCTCGCAGTATAAATGCATACTCACAGATCTTAAGTTGTGTAACAAAGCTGGTAATGATTGTGTAGCAAGGTTTAAACTCGATACTGGTGCTGCGGGTAATCTTGCCATTATCTGAATTTCAGCATTTATTTCCAGATCTCACTGTCAAAGACTTAGCGAAGTCAATCAACAAAAATGTCATGCTGGAAGCCTATAACACATCTGAAATAAAACAGTTGGGTACATTGCATCTTACTGTAACAAATGGTAAAATTTCAAAACTGTGTGAGTTCAATGTGGTACCAGATAAATGTAAGCCAATTTTGGGCTTGTCCAATTGTGCCTCCCTTGGGATGTTATCAATTAATTGTCCAGTTACAAACAGCTGGTCCAACAGGATGCCAATGAGCTCAGATCCAGACATTAACTCAGTGGAATTAGATGTTGACAAAACTGGTGTAAAAACTCCAATTACATGTAGTACCAATTCCTTAAAGGCCAAAATCATTAACGACAGCAAATACGCTCATTTATTTTCAGGTGTGGGGCGATTACTAATCAAACCAGTCAAGATAAAATTAAAGGAAAATGCAATTCGATTCCAGGCTGTACCCAGAAGAGTACTGATCATGCTACATGACAAATTTGCCAATGAAATCAAGTCGATGGAGGAACAAGGAATTATATCCAAGTTAGACCGAGATACTCCTACAGAGTGGCTCAACTCATATGTGATAGTTAAGAAACCAAATGGCAAGTTGCATATTTGTCTTGATCCAACTAGACTTAATGAATACATACTACGCCCAGTATGTAATAGTGCTACCATCGATGAAGTTTCTCACAAACTTGCAAAGGCCAAGTATTTTAGTGTTTTTGATGCTACAAAGGGTTTTTTTCATTTACCACTCTCAGCAAAATCCAAATTACTCATGGCTATGCTTACTCCTATTAGGGTGTATGTTTTTAATGTTCTTGCAATGGGCCTTTGTAATAGCGGAGACTTATTCGAATCAGCACTTAATCAGTTGCTTTCTCATCTTACAGGTGTAACAAGAATTGCTGACAACATATTGGTGTACAGTGAGACTCAAGACAAGCATGACACCAACTTGATTAATTTCTTAGACACTTGTTTAGAAATTGATCTTCACCTTAACCCAGATAAGGTGTGCGTTAACTGTACTGAAGTACCATTTTTCGGTATGGTTTTAACAATACAGGGCATCAAACCAGACCCAAAGAAGGTGGAAGAAATCAGGAATTGGCCTGTACCCAAAAATGTAACACAACTATTGTCATTTTTAGGATCCGTCACGCGTTTTATCCCCAATCTTGCCAAGCTGTGATGTCTGTTACAACAGTTAACCAAAAAGGACGTACCCTTTGTATGGACGGCAACACATACCCAAGCTTTTGAGAATTTAAAGCTTAAGATCACCAATGATTGTTTAATACAGTTCTTTAACCCTGAGCTTCCAGTATTTGTAGAAACAGATGCTTCAAAATTAGGTTTGGGCACTGTATTAATCCAACCAGACAACAAGATGAAAAATGATACAAGACGTGATGAAGTGCCAACAAATCTACACCCAGTTGTGTAGGCAGCAAAATCATTATCTGATGTGGAATCTAGGTATGCAAACATAGAATGTGCATCATTGGGTGTTTTATGCGTGTTAGAAATGTTCAAGCAAATCCACAGTGATAACTGATCACAAACTGCTTACTTCTTTATTCATGAAGAATGTTACTAATACTAGTCCTTGCTTGGCTAGAATGCTACTTCATATTTCAGATTACGAATTTGATTGTTTGTATCAACCTGGGAAGAAGATGTTCCTATCCGATGCATTATCCAGACTTCCATCACACAACACAGAAATCAGTAAAAATACTTAACTTTCAGATCTGAATGTTTCAATACATGACATAGATGTTAACGTTTCTGAATCTAAAATTTCAGAAATCCAGACCACGACAAGCGAAGATCCAGATCTCAAGATCCTAAAGCAGGACATTTATGACAGTTGGCCTTCTTTAAAGTCAACGTGTCAAGTCAGTACAGCCATTTTTCAATTTCAGAGATGAGTTATGTGTCATTGACGGCATGGTCTTGAAAGGAACATGTATTGTAATACCAGCCTCCCTGAGGGAAGATGCTCTAAGTTACATACTGCACACCTTGGTGTAACAAAGACCATTTTAAGAGCATGCACATGTGTTTATTGGCCTAGTATTAACAAACAAATTGAGATGGTGCAAAAATGTCAGTCCTGTCAGGAAAATCAGAACAAACAACAGAAGGAACTGCTTATTCCTTCAGTTCCCACCAAACCTTGGGACATGCTAGCAAGTGATATTTTTTTAATTTCAGGGTAGATCGTACCTTATTGTTGTAGACAAATATTCAAAGTTCATTACAGTGCGACATCTTGTATCTCATTCTGCAGCGGAAACTTTAATGTGTATGGTTTCTATTTTCAGCAAATTTGGACTCCCATCTGAGCTGAGATGTGATTGTGGATCTATCACTCTGGAAATTCAGCAGAACGAGCCGTCCAGACTGTAAAGTGAATAATGCAAAAATGTGCAGATCAATGGCGATTACGTTTACTTGAGTATCTGTACGCCCATCTCAGAACAGCTGGGGTCACCAGCTGAACTTTTGAATTCATGTCAGTTTAAAGGTCTTATGCCGTGTTTCAATTGTTTCCAGAAAAATGATGCAGTTCAAGATGAACTCCAAAAGCGCACTGATAAAAACAAGATTTACCATGATGGTAACACCAAAGAATTAGAAGTCTCATTTGTAGGTGCTGATGCGATGGTTTTCAAAGATGGAAAATGGGTCAATGGCAGAGTAATGGAGAGACAGGATTGCAGTTACAAAGTGCAACTCCAATCTGGTAACATTGTATCCTGCAACCTTGTCGATCTCCATCATCCTAAGATACCATTTAAGTTACAGATAAAATGGGAGATCCCTGTCATTAAAGCACCAACTGTGCCAGCAATGTCCGACAAGTCCAAAGTTGAAAAGGTTGATTAACCAATCGTCAAAAATATGCATCCAGTTGTAAATCCGTTTACCAATTCCAAAAGAGTTGTGACTTCAAAGTCAGTTAAAACTGCACCAACTACTACAAATGTAACATGTTCTGGACGTTCTGTCATTCCACCTAAGCGATTAGATTTGTAAATCATAATTTTAATTCCTCTACGTGTCATCATTATAGTGCTTTTATTGTGTAATTTTGTGCAACACCTAAGTGTCTTCATTATAGTTGTATGTGACAACCATGTTTCCCATTCTACAAGACAGTGAAGACAATGCCTTTCCTTTAACAGGGAGAAGACCAAGACGACAGGAATTTAATTTGCGAACATTTAGTCTATTTATAGACTTGGACACTTAACAGTAAAGCATACCATTCCGCACATTGTGCACACTGTATATATGTTTTCCAAAGTGCGTTTAGAATCTAAGATCAACAACAGCTCGAAATCCATTTTGTCTACTTTCATCTTTATTGTAGAATTTAATGGCTTAAATTTCAGCTATGTAATCATACATTTATGTATTGGTGATCTCTGTATAATTATAACTGTGCACAATGTCATTATGCACCGTATTTTATCACATGAAGTCAAGAATTCACTGTATTATTTGATTTCAACTTGAATTTCATTGTATTACTCCATTTAGTACCAATGGTCTCATTTGTAACCGTGTCCGTATGGTGACATGTCTGTATGTTTGCTTTCCAAGTGTCAAAAGCGCTCATTTTGTATTTGCGACCCTTTACATCATATTTATTTATATATTGTTATTTACATTGTGTTTGCATTATCAAACCGTCTTGTTTAAAAGGGGAGATGTAACAGATATCGTTTATCGTAACGTTTTATTTGTACCCTAGCCGAAATCCATACCCACCGCCGGGTACGCCATCTGTTGTTGTTGGAACCGAGCAAGGCAGTATGACTGCCAGAATAAAGTTACTCATTTTAAACTGATAGTTTGTCTATGTTACACACCGCAAGCTATCATATTACCGGTTAAGTTCATTCTGAATGTGTATTCGACAAAGTCGTGCTACTGGGACACATGATTCTCTGTTGTCATGTTGAAGACCGCCAGAAGACCCAAATGATCCGATGCAGCCTGTTCTCTACAACAGTACAAGGTAAATTTTAGTAAGTCATGTCTCGGTAAAGTTTGAAAATATATCTTATGAGAATTTGAAAATTTATGCGGGTAATACCAGTTAGATCGAACCCGCAAGTGAAATTCCAAGAAGTTACAGCTTGGAAGTTGGAGTTGTACATTTCTACTGATGAGGCATTTTAAAGGTTTCGAGCTAACAAAAAATAATTCAACACAACTATTTTCACACTTACCAAATGGATATTTTACATTTTTAATCAAGAGATCCCCCCCCCCCCCCGCAACAAAATTGTTTTTGAAACCCGGTGCCATATTTGGAGGAAAAACTGCACACGAATAAATATAGTTTTTGTAAGATTTTACATGACCAATCCAAATACCGTAATCTTTGAATATGGCAACAATCGAGAAATGGCTAAAATATGAACAAGTATTGTTTTACCTCCTTTTGCCATCATCCAGAAGTGTAACTTTGTGTAGCTTCACACCAAGTGCTTTTCTCATAAATAGAAGATCAATCTGAAATAAACCATACAGCTTCCTGTCACAGCCTTTCATTAGAAGAACATACACAGAGTAATTGATAAGTGTTAAATTTACATTTCCTTTGTACAAAGTTGCAAATGCATAGAGATCAAGCCACCTCCCTAAATAACCAATTTTTTATGCACGTGTGGACATTTCTTAGAAAAGATAACGTGATTGAAATACATACACTGTTGTAACAATAAAGCCTTTCTTACATAATTTGTAATTATTTACCCTTTTAGTGAAGGTGTCATCAAGTGTACTGAAAGTAAATCCAGGGTCAGATGTACCGTACTGCATTAACCATACATCATGTAAACCATTTGTTGTTTCGCCATTGATATCTTCTCGGCCATCTAGGTACCTATCGAGTATTATAACAAATTTGACAAATGTATCGTCAACATAACAGATGCCAGATAAAGAAGAGTTTAGTGTACAAACTTCCGACTTTCCATTTCAAGAAACGGTAATCAGTAACAACATGTTAAAAATTGCCTTGTAACATGAATCTTTTTTTTAAGTATATCAGTAGATTCTCAATGACAATAAGTACTTACTTCACCTCTTTATTATGAGCCTCTGCATTGAAATCACCCACAAGGAATGCCGGTCCACTGAACAGGTTCATATGTCTCCAGATTTCCTGCACGGTTCTTTGTCTTGCAACATGGCTTAACGACAGATGTGTGTTGAACAAATGTACCTGATCAACAGTAAACTTGAGTTCGAGACAAGAAAAATGTCTGTTAACAGCAGTATTTCTCACTTTTACAAATATTAATGAAAGCAATAGTCTGATGCTCAGTTCAGTTTTAATAAAAAAATACTGTACCGGACCAACATGAGGCACATCGACTTTAACGTGAAGTAATATTCTTTGGTGCCCATCTGCTGCATCTATGTAGTCTCTGCAAGAAATAAATTCCAGGCACTATTGTACAATGTAATAGGGAATGATTTCAAAATGTTTTATCTTGTAAACATTTTACAATATTTTTTTTTCAAAAGCTTTTGGTTGCATCCATCACAGTCCTTAACCATTTGTGGGGCCACTGGTACACCTGTTTTCACGCATGCATCAATCAGGAATTACAATCTTTGTCAGCACATCGGCAAAATGATACGGTATGTTCAATTCTCTTGCATTGTACAAGTTCATAAACATACACATATTTCTAGAACTCACTCGGATTTTGTTTCGACTAAACTACAAATGAAAATCAAACCTTGTTAAAAGTATGTAGTCGTAGTCCACAATGGGGTATTTAGAGAAGAAAGCTATTCCTTCTTCCACTCTGTTTGGTAGGTTAGATGTTTGTATTTGTGCAGGCTGGAACACAAATTGATATCGTTTGAGTATTTTAGCAAGATGTTCCACCTGGTTAGGACCTTGTCTTCCTCCTTTACCATCTTCGAATCGTACCTCCTGGAATCCTATTATATCTGCACCACTGTCTCTACACAGCTAAAACAAGAATTAAGGACAATTGTAGGCACGAACATTTTGCTCAGGTAGATAAAACTAGTAGAAACTTCGAGGATAGACCTCAAGCTGCAATTGTGTTGCACGGCATGGGTATGTATTCAACCCAATACGATATACCATAAATGTCTGATTTGAGGCACATGCCCAAATTTACACGTATCCCCTTTTCTGGCTAGCTTACAGAAATTTTTGCCTCACTACTTTTTATCGTTAGTGTTGCAGTTTCTAACTGTGTCGCACTTTTTATGAGTCTGCACACTGGGGAAGTAAACAGCTCTAATTCTTTGTACATAATCAAATAACTTCAGCTCTGGAAGAGGTAGCTATTGAAAGGCTGTGTAAGAAGCCCTGAATTTACCCCTGCTTGAACAACATCTTTATCTTTTAAATGCATAAAACAGTCTGAGAAAATCCTTGGGAAAATGTGTTTCCAGACTAATAAATTACCAGGGATGGGGCGCTATTGGTTTACTCATTGAGGGTACTAGAATTTCCCATGTCTAGAAATCAGCTGATTACAAGTTGGTCAGAGGTGATACTTAAATAACGTGCATGTAGAAAAATTGGTCTTATGCTCATGCACGTCAAATCAGGCATTTACGGTATTCTTTAGACTTACCTTGGCTATCTGTTTTATCCTTGACAAATACTCCTTGTAACCTCCTTCCACCACGTTGGTATTCCAGATATTGAAACTAAGTATCTTTAACGGTATACTATCATCATCAGCCTTTGAATTTTGTGTAGTACTATCACAGGATTCCTTTGAGCATGTGTGGTCCGAATTATGTTGAACAGAATGCCGAGTTTGTGAACCATAATTGGAATTGTCCACGGAATGAGAATGTTCATGACTAGTTTTGCCTATATCGACGTCTACAGCACCTGAGATATCCTTCTGATACAGAGGTACACTTGTAGGTTGCTGAAATGCTGTTGTTACATCACTAGCTAAATTATTCAGATTAGTTTTCTTGTGGACTTCATAAAAAGTATGTTGAAATATGTAGAACTTTTCATCCCAGTACTGCGATACAGTGATTGAATGATGACAGTCAGTCTGTTCTGTAAAATAATAACAGAAACAATATTTTTAATATGGCGTTTCAAATATAGTTGCAATGGATTTATAAAGAATGCTGTATATCTTTCAGTTCCTAATGTAATGCATATTTCAGTTCACATTCAAATATTGTATGCAATCATAAATTCTGGATTAGATTATGAGATAAAGTTTGAAAGGGCAAGACTTTGACGTTACTGCAACAATGAAAACAATATTGAATAAAGTCACCATTTGGCCAAATAATTTTGAACTGATATGTTGAACCCCAAACAAGTGGGTGAGCCTGCATTTGCAAATCTTCTGACATCATTTCCACAAGATACGGTTTTAGCCCATCCATCGTAAACACTAAATTCTGAAAGACGACACAACACAGTGATATTAAGGCATAATTTCAGAAAAAAAGAACGTAAACAGTACATGTATTATATTTTCGACCTTGGTAAGTGAGACACACTGATCACATTTATGTTTCCTCATCTAATAAATATTAAATCAAATTTGTAATGTCAGCACGATACAAAATTTACATGTTCATGTTTCGTATAAACTAGAAAGTCGTTAGTTTAAAACAACTTACTAGTTTCTTTATGTCCTTTATACTGTATGGCAGATCATTTTCTTTCATTGGAACTGTTTCTGGATACCTGCCTTTGATAAAATTTATCACAAACTGAAATAGAAACAAACATAAAATAATTTAGTAGCATGAAATATATATTAGGAGTCATATAAAGTATTCAACTAGGAAAGGGGTGACAAGCAACAGCACTTATAGGTCGAAAGTTTTGTGTATATCCTATACATACGATTTTTGCCATTTAAACGCCGGTATTTAAAATTACATCGTTATTACACATAAATATCGTTATGAGTGAAATGGAGCTTACCTGTGCAACATTTTCTATCTCTGTGTTATTTGGAAGTATATTCTGTTCAAAACTATTAAGGACACCTCCGTAAGCAATGTTTAACTGTGATTCCTTTTCTGTAACGAAATATGAGAAATATTCACCAATATAGCAATGAGCGTAATGACAGGAGCGAAGCTTCGCTCCTAATGATGCTACTCCTTTAGTCGAGGAATCAGTCCTGTCCGATTCGTGGCCTCAATGAAAACAAACCAAAAAATGTCCAGCAACTCGGTATAAATTTAACAGATTCCGTGCGGAAAACTCTTTCCGCACGGCTAATTAACGAGTAGGAGCAATACACGAATTGCCAGTTTATGCAAATTAATTGGGTCAAAGGTCACTCGGAGGCAAGTGATCATTTTTAGGGTGT
>JBCAUI010005417.1:0-10220 GCA_038406195.1 Haplosyllis anthogorgicola
GTCAAAATCAACATTTTCTGTTTTTCTATCCCATAATACTCAGAATTTCACATTTTCTTAATTTTGACAGGAAAAAAGCATCAAAATAGCTTGAAAATCCCCACATATAGGTTTTTGGGCGTGTCAAATCTTTTGGCAGTGGTTTTGAGTCTCTACAATAAGTGGTTTCTGAGATATCAAGGTTTTGGGGAAAAGTGGTCCAAAATGGGGTAAAAATGCATCGTAGGAGAACAGCACCAGTGTAGCAGTGGTCCTTAGGTCCTAATCTACCCCTTTACAAAGTTTCAAAAGTTTATGTTCAGATTTAACAAAGTTAAGTTGGTAGTGACGGAAAATGTAAGGATTTTCAGCTTCAGGTTGACAGACAACCCCCCCCCCCAGGATAGCATATGTGGCAGGTGAGGCAGCCCAGCCTTAGACAAAGCTGGCATAGCCCAATGCATGCATACACCCATAGGATGGACCTCAGATGTGAGTGCACAAAGGTCATCCTCAAGACAGATCCCCTCCCCCACTACTTGGCTCTGGCAAGGCATCTTGGGATGGCAGCTCATTAATATAATTTATGTCTGGCAGTGAGGAGGCCACTTCATTGGCTGGCAGGTCATCCTGCAGACTGACCCCACCCCCCCCCCGACCCCCGGTCAGGAACGTGACAGATTTCGACTCTTAAAATTGTTAGCACTATAATTTGAGAGAGTTTGAAAACTAAAAGATTGCACGTTGTTTTATTAATGCACAGAGACACAGCACAATCACAAGAAATTTGAACTTTATGATCAGTACACAAAAGTCGTATCATTTTCGAAACGAAAAGAACAAAGCAGAAAACGAAAGAATTTCACGCTGTGCTTTTATGCGCTATTGTTAAACTTCTGATACGAATTCCGTGTACTGTTACACAAAGAATTGCCGTGTGACTGAATACAATTCGTCACGGTTAATCACCATTCTATTCAGCGAAACTTTGAAGCACACTTTAAGAAACTGTTTTAAACATTGTTTCAAAATTGTTAGAGAATGCCAACACTCTGGTGGCATCTTCATGCTGGAATAACGGAATCAGATTGGGAAACTATTAAAAGTTAAGTATCATACAGGGTAGGGCGCACTAAAGATAAAGGAAAAACTCGAAACACAACAACTAAAATTTTGAGTCTGAACGTTTCTTGTGGTTTTCGTTATCTGATTTATTGCTTTAAATTAATTCTGTGAGACTGTCAGACACTCTTATTATTTTATCTCTGAACTTCTTCCTTTTCTACTGTATTCTTTCAAAATAATTTGGATCCAGATATTGAAAAGAAATTGTTATGTACAAAGTTAACAAGCTGTAACCAAAAATAATCAAAGTACACAATTCAAAAGAACTATATATATACTTAAAACATAACTTACGTCCGTGGTAAAACTGACACAATACAATTCCTAAACACAATAGCATTGACTTCATTATGCACTTGATGATTGAAGAAGTTTCGCGCAAGGTGAATTTTTCCCAAAGTGCTGCAAGTCGAATTGAAGCATTCAGGAGCGGCGCATTGATTTTCTTTGGGCAATTTAGTTATTGGCAGTCTTTACCAGACACATAAACGTAAATTGTTATTGCATGTCATCAATACCCAGTATGATTACGTGGCTACAATATCTCTGGGTTGATTTTGGTTCCCATGAATAATGTTTTTGTACACTTTCATTGTCACTGTTTTAAAGATATTACTTTTTCTGTCCAATCATTATAAAATAACCAGTGAGCATGGACACAAAATAGACAGAAAAAGTTTTTCGAAATTCATTCATTCATTTTTGCCTAAAAGTATAAGCAAACTAGCCTAAATTTTATACAAAATTTTATTAATAAATTAAATAGCATTAATATGGAGAAATGGGACTATTTTAGGTCAATTTCTAAAATTGGTAGTTTTTAAGTAACCAAATTTAGTTTGCTAACCAGTAATGGTATAACATTGTTTGCCTATTAAGGCAGATTGGCCTAATATTTTAGCAGAGTCGAATTTCGAAAAGCCTTGACAAACAGATCTAATTATCAAAGACAGACACACAAAATTTCAAACTTGGAGTGCCGCGTAATCGTGATCTTATCAAATGGCACGATGAACACAATATAATTTTTATATTAGCAACATTTGTTCCTATGCGCCTTAACAACACCTATTAATTTATGTCTTTCAGCTTTGAAAAAAGGGATCAATTATTTACGCATTACACATTCAATCTTTGATTTTTTTTGTCACTAAATCAAGTACAAAATATAACAGTAATGTTTTCACCTTAGTAAATTAGTATTGGAAACACTATGGTACTGTGGTGATATGGTGTGTGCCGATAAATTGTAGATTTGTTTGCATACGTGACAAATATTGCTGAAAATAATTGATTTACATAAAGTAGTTAATGGCTTTCAAAAACAGTTTTCGACACATTGAAATGAATTCGATAAAAAGCCATTGACTTTTTGTCAAAGATTTGGTAGTGTTAATAAGTCTGAGAGTTGAGTTGAGAATTATTTTCATTAATCGTTTGATGCGGAGGTTGTAAATACGGCAATTTATTTTTTATTTTAACTCTTCTTTTTTAGGATGTTGGGTGGCAGGTTTGGGTCATGTCATTAAATTTCTATCAATTTTATTTCAATAGAGTGTCTATAAATCAGCATGAAATTCAACTGAAATCCAGTTGTTGCGGGATGTCAAACATTTCATAGTTATTTAATGATCATTTTTTTTCATTTTTCAACTTCAATCACAAACATGTGACTCTTTTAACTTTTACAAGAAAATTAGTAAATGCCAACCAAACCTAATAGAATGTATAATGTTTCTTTCTACAATATATCTAAATTATTTTGAACTAAATTAGTATTTATATCCAACTGTCTGCTTGCACAGAGCAAGGCCTTAGTTCGGAGGTACATGATTCTATCACAAATGTAACAAGCTTCTCGTCTCGTTGTGGCGTCCTAGAAAAGTGCGCTCTGAGCTAAAAAAAAATGTCTCGACATGTTTTCAGAAATCTATTTTTAGTTATTGCACAAACTTAGATTATCAAGTTAGTAGAACGTTCAAATTACACGGCGTCTTACATTGTAGAGATTTCGGTAAAATATAGACAATCATGGCAGATATTTTGGGTGTATTTGTAGGGATTTTCAAAATATTATTTTATTACTTGGAGGCGTTGTACAAGTTCATTATTCCACCTGCAAGAAAGTCGGTTGCTGGAAAGGTAATTGTTGACCTGTTATTTCATTATTGGAATAAAGTATTAAATTGCAGAGTATTACCATCAAAAGAGCTAAGTGGCTTTTGTAAATATGGTGTTTTTCAGTTTATGTACGTCCGTCTATTTTCTGTTTGTCTGTGACCCAAGCTGAAAACAGATCATCAAATTACTATAATTTTAACGTCCCCCAATAATTTAATTTCAATTTAAATTCATGCTCGTTTAAATAAAATTGATAGAAATTTATTGATCTGGACCACGGTGAAGATGCATGCTATGTTTAGATTTCAAGCGCTTTTTCACAAAACTAGACTACAGTAGGTTTAGCCCCATTTTACGATTCTTTGCAGGTGATACTGGTAACTGGAGCAGGCAGAGGCATAGGGAAGGAATTAGCTTTACAATTTGCTGAGCTCAAAGCGAAGTTGGCTTTGTGGGACATCAATAAGGTAGTTAAATTGCCAGTGTAAGAAAATGAGTGATAAAGAATTTAGGGCAGTCGTTTTCACAAACACACCATCCTTAACTCACTGACTTAAACGGCGTTATGTTAAACCTATGAGCCCAACACTAAAAAAGTGGCATTGGACTGTAACTTTGGCTTATGAAAATGCGCTGTGCATTGTACATGCATGTTGATAGCAATGGGCCGGGGAGGGAGGTCTTTCTTACTCCGCCCCCCCCCAAATAAATAAATAAAACGTGTGTCCTTATTGGGGTAATCGGGTAGTACCGGTACTTCACGCGATGGAGACCAGCAGTAGATCCAGAAATTTGTCTGGATGGCTCGCATTGCTTGCGGTCTTACGCTTTGGATCAGCTACTCTTGAAGGTACCTGTTACATTACATAGATCTATTTAAATATACCTTCATGTGCATGCGTATACGGAATAAAGAAATTCACGAAAAAAATTATTTGTAGAATGAAGTTGAAGAAACTGCGAGAGAAATTAAGTCTAAGGGAGGCTCTGCCTATGCGTACAGTTGTGACGTAAGCAACTTTGATGACGTCAAACAAATTGCAGCCAAAGTGCGCAAAGATCTTCAGGTTGTGGACATAGTCGTCAATAATGCCGGGATACTGACCATGAAGGACTTACTCAGCCTGACAGATAAGGATATTATGAGGACTATGAACATCAACGCTTTAGCTCATTTCTGGGTATGTCTACCTGACTGTTTTTCCACCAGTAATACGAACCTTATTTGTAAAATGTTCATGTTGGGTTTTAATACATGGGATAAAAATCAGTGCAACTCAGTGCAAATTAAGGATAATCCACACCTACCCCAAAGCCATACATTATTGAGATTTATCCCTGCAGAAAGTAAGGTAAAGATCTGTGGCAGAAATGTTGAAACATGTAAAGAATTTCCACCTCACAAGTATAACAACTCGGAAATCGGAATTTGCACTTGTTTGTGTCTTTTACGTATTAACACACGACTACAATTTGACACTTAGGTTTTAAAGGAGTTTTTGCCAGCAATGATAGAAAGGAACGATGGACATGTAGTTACAATAGCTTCCATGGCCGCTAAAGGGGGGTCAGTCTTCATGACAGATTATTGGTAAGTTGTCTATTCGACAGTTTCAATGCTTCCATAATGAAGCTGGAAAACTATCTCTTTACCCATAGGCCAACATGTCAGTCATAAATCTTTCCAATACTTTAAACTACTGGCTTCCAACTGTACATAACACATCCCCGCACAACTGATAACAGAATTTTAAAGCCAGTGCAGGGATCTATCCGATCGAGTCACCTTTTGTGGGCCAGCTTCACATCTCGCATTTTTTTGAAAAAGCAAATTCCATCTTACGTGCTCTCGGTTATAATGTGCACTCGATGCCAATGAGCCACGGCCACCCGTCTAACAGAAAAGGATTTGAAATTAGTATCTCAGTCTGTCGGAATTTTTAGATATCTAGATTCTAACAAAAATGCAGCTAAATATCTAGATAAAAAAGATATATTTGTTGGCAAAACTATTCCAATGAACTACTGCAGAAAAATACTTAAACATTTACGAAGAGTGTGTAAAATGTTATTTTATATCAATTTAATCACCCATATTGTGATAAGCTTTTATGCAAACATACATCTCAGCATGTTCAATACTGAGTACACTAATAAACACAAATACACTAATTAGTATATATCAGATAACATGACATTAAGCAGTTAATTAAGAAACATATGTAAACATATCAGGAACATTTGGCCTTTTAAGTATTTATCATTTGCACAAGCATAGTTGTCAATTACTTGTAATCCTTTTATACTAAAGCTTTTGATTTTATTAGTAGATATCTACTTTATCTAGATTTTATTTTCATAGCTAGATATCTGATTTTGAATAAAATTTGCAGATATCTAGATTTATCTAGATTAGACTAAGACACTATTTGAAATGCATTACTTCACATTCAAGGTTGTAGCTAGGGGAGGAGTAGAGGGTGAGGACGCAGCAGCCTTTCCCTCCCCCCCCCCCCCAGGGGGAAAATTTTTTTATAATTTGGGCAAACTGTCAACATTTGAAAAACAAACCAGATGCTTAGGACTTCATGGACACTCTTTTTGTGTAAAAGTTCCACTTTTATAGGGTTCAGCCAGCCCCCTTTCTGATTGCTTGCTTTGACATCCATGTACCTGTCGTCTTTCAGTGCGTCGAAGTTTGCTGTTTTTGGTATGACGGAGGCTCTGCAGGAGGAGTTAAGATGCGTGTACAAGAAGACGGGTGTGTACACCACGACCGTGTGTCCTATGTTCGTCAACACGCCTCTGGTGCAGGAACATCTGGACACAGTCAACGTTAGAGAAGGGTGAGTGTGTTTGTCGTTTTTAGTGGCAATTGGCGAAGATTCGATCTTCCGATCGGAAGATCTGGATACGGGATGGAAGATCTGCGATTAGGATGCAGCCGTTTTAGGGTTTGCATTTTTCATGCCCTGTTTTTGTTTTTGGGTTTTGTTTTTTTTTCTTGAGGTGCGATTATTTTCTTCGTGAAGCAACTGGTGCCTCCTATTTTTCGCTTGAGACTCGGGGCATCATAGCCGTCACAAATAAAATACCGATTGTTTGAAATACACTTCTGAAGAATTTTCACAGGAAAAGCTTCTGATTTCCACTGTTTTCCTTACTTCATAGGATAATGGCTGGTATGATGACGCCAGCTTACACAGCTTCTCAGATTATTGACGGCGTGCTGAGGAACCGAGTGGAGCTGTACATTCCTTCAAACCAAGGTAGTGCGGACGTCGCAAGGGCGTAAGTACAGATATTTACATGATAGTTTGCGCAATAATGCTCGGTTCAGATCATTGGCGGATTAAGGGGGGCGCAGGAGGCGCGCGCCCCCTCCCCTTACGGCCAAAAGTTTCTTCATTTTCATGCAGTTTTTCCCGATTTTTGGGCGAAAATAGGTGAAAATTGGGTTGGCGCCCCTCCGTATAGGAAATCCTGGATCCGCCAATGCAGAGGGCTAAATGTTCATCATTTTATGCTTGTGCGAAAGATATTTGCCTGTACTGTCTATTAATGTTTCAGTATAATTAGACTTCAATTCAATTATGCAATGTCTCCATCTGCTGTATGCAGATATATGTCCTTAATGAGGACGATATGTTTTACATACTCTTTTATAGCCTTTCCGCGTAAAGAGAAAATGATAACAATTTAGCCAGATACCAAAAAGCCTTGGTGCAACAGTGAATAATCTGGCTGCTTGTTGGTCAAGCAAAAGATGGGGAGAATGCATCAATCCTGGGAAATCTTTTGATTTGGGCAGGGAATACAAAATTGTTAAAAAATCAAGGAAAATATAATTTTTAAGTTATTGTTGGACCAGAGTCCATTTGAGGGGCCACTGATTAAGCCTTTTTTGGACTTCGTGTGACCTTCCCCCATGGGTTTTAAATCCAGGGTGGATCTCTTGCTTGCACTCTTACTTGCTTGCTTGCAGTAATCCCAAAGGTCACGTCTGGTGTTGAACTTATTTAAAGTGAGCTTTAACATGAAACGCTGATTGATTGAAACTCGGTTTAGAATTTTGGCACGGTAAAAAGTAAAACATGAAATTCCTCTATTTCCAGTATGAATTACATTGCGTCGTATATGCTAGAAATATACGTGATATCTTCAAATTACATAAATATCTTTGGTGGCGCAAGAAACTATCGGATCTCGATATCTTTTCAGCAACTTTTCCTAATTTAGACGGTTGCATTGGTTTGAAAAACTCATTAATATAATTTCGTTTTGTATTCTACACCGTAACGATATGCAAGTGCGCTTTTAGATGAAGTACAGTTCGTTCCGTTTAGCTCGAACACGGATGACTCAACTTCGTGTTATCTCGAGTGATTCATTTATTGAAAAATTACTCCTGTTTAACTCGAACTTTTATGAGCTTCCAGGAAGGGCTGTGCGAAACAGGGTGATCTGTAGGTGATTTCAAATTCACCTTCACATCTATGCTTTACATTTTCAGACTGTTTCCGAGAAAGGCGGTGCACGTTCTTAGAGATCTCGGATTTGTTGGTTCATTTCAGCGCAAGTCGAAAACAGATTGAATAATACTTGGTTTGAGATTGCATAACGTCGACAGTGTGACATGATACTGATGGCCAAATGCGTGAAGAATCAAGGATGTTCATTGAATAGAATGTAATTTAGCAGCAAAAAATTGTTGGAGAAAGATTCACTTTACAGGTGACAAGAGCACCTACCTTGAATGAGACAGTAAAATCTCTGCAAGCAAGTGAACTGCGTTGAATCGCCCATTAAATTGATCATCTTTGTATTTAATGATTTAACCTCAGTTGTAGATTCAATTATCATTTAATTATGTACTTAATTCTTAGTTAAATAAACCTCAAAAATCCCATATTATCTATGAAATATCTATCTATGCCTCTTAATTTTTTGGTGACTACAGGACATAGACTTCTACTGTCGTTACTTAAAATAAATAACAGGATGTGGCTGAAACGTTGCAATGGCGCTATGCGCCAAATGTCGCTTTTCCACTAACTGATCCCGACTGTTTGCTAAATCGAACGTGTAACCTTTTCCTCCCAAATTCTAAATTACGATCCACATTAAGTAATTCAGATAAAAAAGTACTTCGGTGAAAACCAATGCCTCCTTGATGCTTTCACATAAAGCAGATATAGAACTTTTGCAAGCGAATAACATTTGTGAAATAATCTGCAATGAACAGTAATAATAAAGAGAAAAAAACCATTGACGGAGGATGGGGTTGGGTGGTCGTACTTCCACACGGTTTGTCTAATATCATAGGAATCGGATTCCACAGAAGTTATAGTCAAGAGATACTTCACAGGTAATGCAAAAAATTGTAACCGTACACATTTAGTTCATGTCACATTTGTCTGAGGCTATGTGGCCTTTAGTTAAAAATATAAGAAATCAATTCATCTCACTTTCCATATCATACACCAAGATGTAACCCCGTTGTGACGCCCATCGCTGTGCACGGATTACGTTGCAATGTTGGAAATGTTGCTACATCATCGGTTGCGTCATAACCTTAGACACTGTGGACGGTGTTGTTATGCAATGCAATGTCTTTGGACAATTATAGCTAAGGCATGAATTTAGTTATAAATAAAAGTTCATAACGGTTATATTTTGTACGCAAGAAGGGCAACTTGATTTTCAAATAATGTATTTCTCAGGAGATTGGTCGAAAACTACGGACAGACCGAGTCAACAACAGCTTGGGTCATTGGCATACATCAAATGGTTAAGATATCATCAAGTAAGTAAACAGCTTGTTGTTGCCTTGGTCTGACATGAAGATGCAAATTCTAACGAGTGGTCTATTACATTGTTATGTGAACCTACGTGGCTCTGGTCCTGCTTGGGGTGTCGACGACACTCTTTAAAAAAATTCTCAACAGCCTGTTGCATAAAATTACATTGAAAATCATCTGTCTTAAGAGAAAGTTTCTTGCAATTTGTTATTTCACAACAAGTCACCGTTTATTGAAAGACAATTAGGCAAGTATGCACTATCAATTACATAAAAACATCCAAAATAATTTAAGTGCTCAATTCCTTAGTTTTCAAGTCGTATCAAATTTATTTGATTTTCTCAATCACAAACTGACCACCATTGCAATCATACCTTGCTCACCTCGGTTTCAGGTCCATTTGTGGCTGTTCTGATCAACAGATTTAGCCACAGAAGTGTTAACATGTTGTCAGGTGTTTTGTGCATGGTTGCCATGATAGCGACAGCTTACTCACCATCCATGTTCTCCGTTTACATTTCATTCGGGGTGTTAGTAGGTAATAACGTTTTTCAACTCGTTAGACACGTATCAGGTTGCAAAATACCTAAAGCTAACTATTTCTTAACAATGTTTGTTCCCTTTCTTTTAAAAGGATCGTTGGCATAACGTAACCAACGAAAGATTGAAGAGAGTCAAATGTGTATACAAGAGAAGAGATCCACGAAAAAAACAGGAAAAAACATTTCTCCGCACACAGGGAAATTTGTTCCCAACCAATACTGAACGCATAATGAGGGATATGGAGTATCGAGGGCCGGTGAAAGGAGGTTTCACTATTTTTAATTGTACGTTATGATTTGGTTGAAGTGAAAGGCACTAGGTGAGATCATATTGTTGGAAAAATTAAAAGCAACAGGACAGACCAAACAATACGCACGCTTTTATCGCCAGGACTATATCTCGGCGGAAAAGTCCTATTCTTTTGAATAACAGTCCAGCATACCGTGTCAGACTGTATCCATAAAGTCGCGTTTGCTAACTTACAATTCGTTTCCAACTGAATTCTGGTAAAAACTGTATTATTTCTACAAACGTATACATTTAGCATTGGGAAGAAGTATGCCACTACGAGGGACGATCAAAAAGTTCTCGGCCTGACACAGAAAGGCAGTCATGCATGACAGCATTTCATATTTTCTGAACACTATAATC
>JBCAUI010005428.1:0-10219 GCA_038406195.1 Haplosyllis anthogorgicola
GTTGCTGTAAGTTCTTTTAATGCTTCTATTTGAGTCAACTGAGTTTGATTGCTCAATGTTATTTGTTGTTGCATGTGCTGATTTGTGACATTTTGCACAGTAATTGAGTCATGTAAATTCTGGGCCAGGTTATTAAAAGATGTTTCTAAACCTGTAGTATTTAAAGTGACATTTGAGTCACTAGCTCCTTGAGGAGCTGCTATAAATGGAGGTGCTCCTGGCCTTCCAGGTACACCCTGTCTTCCATCTCTACCATCATCACCCTTTCAACCTCTTTGGCCTCTATGTCCCCTCAGTCCATGGCAAACGTGCACATAAATTCTGGGTCTATTAGGATCCCTGTCAGGTGGTTTGGGAGAAGATCCACCTCCTCCACCTCCATCTCTAGATCTTAACATTTCTGCCGGGTATATGGGTACATAGTGAAGGTTTTCACTACTGCTACTACTTGTAATAGTTTCAGTCTCAGAATCATCAGATTCTTCATCTTTTTCATCTGGGAGGTCAGGTGGATCATTATCATCATCATCTCCACATCCACCTCCACCAGGTGGATCACCACTGGGTGCTCCAGTTCTCATTCTATGTCAAGATCTTTGTATACTTCCTTTGAAGGGTACTTGTTGGGAGCTTTTATCAGAGGGCTTCCCTTCTTTAGCACCATCTTTTGAACTGTATTTTTCTTTGCCTTGCTTCCTATGCATAGGAAGCTGTTCTGGTTGTACAGGAGCTTTCTTTTTCTCTGGATCTAACCTATGAGATTCTTTTTCTCCCATTTTTTGCTTATCAGATAACTCTTTCTTTGGTAATTCTTTCTTTGTGATTTGTTCCACAGGTTTCATTACAGTTGTTTCTGAACCTCTTCTTGTTTTATTGGCATGCTCTATTCTTTTCTCTATCTGGCCTATCTCTTGAGCCAAGATATTTCTCATATCATTTCTGATGGACTGTTCATCTATAACTTGATGATGTGTCCAAATAGGACATTCTTCCATGTCATGTCCATCAGCTCCACAATAAAAACATTTTATTGCTACTACTGTAGGACTTTCAGATTTCTTCCTCCTGAAAGGCGAAGTTGCCCTTGTAGTCATTTGTGGCACAACAACCACTTGAGGTTCGGTAGCTACCTCTTTATCTTTCTTCACAGTAGGCACCTTATGATTGCCCCTCTTATCAGGATCTTTTTCATCTTTATCCTTCTCTTGATTTTGTTTGTTTAAAGGACAATATTGCCAGGCATGTGTCACTTTACATTTAGGACATTTCACCTTACTTTCACTAGACCTTTTAGGAAAGTTATAGTAGGTACTTCTTCTTTCTTCATAATCATCTTCAAACTGCCCTTTTTCTACTTCATGTATGAGATCTTTAGGTCTGTACCGAAAAGTTCTCTCATTCCTTGAAGAGATTAAATCTGGGGTATTCTGATGAACACCTCTACCTGCTCTGGGCCATTCATTATCATAATCTGCTTCTTCACGAAAATCCCATGCATAGCCACTTCTCTGTTTGGATTCTGGAGTGACATTATGAATAGGGGTGAGGTTCATAGAATCATTTGGATACCAAGTTTTCTCTTGATTTTCATAAACTGGTATTTCATCACTTTCTCCTGAGGAGGATAAGTACCCTCTTCTACCCATTTCTTTGTTGATTTCTTCTCACATTATCTGTTCAAGAATAGCAGGATCATTATTTAATGACATACTCTTAGATGTTTTCTTATTACTAGACTCCTTTTTATCTTGTTCACCCTTCTTATCTTGAGGATGAGTTATCTCTTTCATTGCTGCAAGTAACTTTTGCTTATCCTCCTTTTGCTCAATACTACTAGGCCTATACCCAGAAGATCTAGGTCTAGGTTGTATTTCTTGTGAAGGAGTTGGTTGTTTTGGACTCTCCTTCTTTGGTTTAGGAACTTATTTTGGCTCTGATCATGGTGTTTCAGCATCCATAACTTCCGTATACAGGGGTGCTATAGCTTCCTCAATATCGGAGTCTGATTCAGATTCAGATTCTTCTGCCTCAGCATTTAACAATGCTTGGCACAACCGAAGTTTTAATACATACTTCTTTTGTGTTGCTTCATATGCATCCAGGATGTCAATGTCAACACCAGAATGTTCTGCTTTAAAGGCATTAAAGACTGCTTTTAGCTTTCTTAGCTTAGCTTCTATCTTTATACATTTTTCATTTAACACTTTTCTTCTTTCTGGAGTTATTTCATCTCCAGGTGTTCCTTCAACTGATATTGTGGAACTAATACTTGGAGGTCTCTCCAAGCTACTTGATTGAGGATCTCTAAGATACTTTATAGTTTCTTGTATTTCTTGATCCAACTTATTCTGTTGTAAAGCTTCTCTTTCTTGATCAGCTTTTAATTGTTCAATATGTTTCTTTTGTTCTTCAATGTATCTCTTATCTCAAGCTAAGGCTATTTGTTGTTCTGTTTTGAGCTTTTGTAAAATTAGCTCTTGTTGTAAAGCTAATTGTCTTTGAGCTTTTTCTATCTCATAAGTTTGTAAGGCTATTTGCTCTTTTTCTTGTTCTACCACAGCTAGTTCAAGTTCTGCTTCCATTACTTCCCTAGCTATTTGCCTTGTTTGCTCATCTGTTATTTCACAAACCATATCCATTGTAGCACCAGCAGCATTTGCTGTGTTTTGGAAGTGGTACTCATTAATAGCCCATATTATATTAGAGTCCACAAATTCTATCATTGCTTCCTGATCTATAATTGGAGCAGTCCCTCTAGTGGATTCTGCAGTGGGAGGAGTCATAAAGGTACTTGGTGTTGTTACTATCCCCCTTTGACTATTTTCCATCCCTCTTGCCCTTGCTACAGGAGTAGTAGACTTGTTACTTTGACCTACCACAGGAACAATTCATCCTACCCCCAGTATTTTCATCCATTTACTATCCATGTCTATGGCATACATCTGGCCATTCTATTTATCTACAGCATAATGTATTGTTCCATACTTATGCTCCCAATGGAGTATTACCACAATAGCTGCTCTGTTACCAACTGGTGTTTTAACATCAGCTATATCTAAGGTTATATCACTCAATCTGTTTAAAGATCCATCAGGTAGATAAAACTGGTTCAATATCAATACCTTTTGTCACCATTTTACTAGGTGTCATTGCAGGAACTGTTATTGCAGTTGTATTTTGCAAAGCTTCAGTAACAAATAAGGGCTATCCACTGGTCTTCCACCAGGGGTAAGTCCATATACCATCCTAGGTGGCCAATCATTATCAGCCATTTGCAGTGTTTTTAATCTAACCCCTTTAGAAATTATGGGAGTGTATTCATGTTCTCCATATCCAAAAAATCCAGGCCTTACAGGATTTAACGAATCCTGATTTTGATGTGGCAGGTCATCTCTCATGGGTGGCCTTCCAATTAATCCTGTAGGAGTGGGTTCTTGACCCTCATCTATCTTTATAATTTGAGATGGGGTAGGGGATTTTTGTGTTTGAGGACTTTTCACTCCTACAGCTCCTCTTTCCTCATCTCCTTCTAATATCTTTAACTTTCTTCAATCTCTTCTCTGGGATAATTTCAAATCCAAATGCTCATACAATTGCTCTGCAGTTGTCTGAGATCTTTCATCTGGAGACATAACCCTATTTAATCATACTAAGGACCTTAATATTTCTGTAGTAGTCTTTTGGGCCTCATCAGTGTCCATTGTGTCTGTTGACAAACATCTTGGGGATGCTGGAGTAGAATATAATGAGCTAATTTTCTCAGAGGTGGCAATTGACATCTCCATTGTATTCCAGGAGGAGGAGATTTTGCCCAGTATCTCCCCGTCCTTGATTTTCTGATGGCCAGAATATCTAAATCTGCCTCATCAAATTGAAATTGCGGGGGTGGTCTTTCAACCTTCCCCTTGTCTTTATCTATTGCCTTCTTGTGAGGCATTTTGATTATCATTATATATATATTCCTATGTTCTACAATAATCTAGCCACATTACAAAAGAGATTAATACAGTTACTAAAGCTATTATGGCTACAGATATTAAAAGTCTATCTAAAGGGTCCATTTGGAACTATTGCCACATGTGTATTTCCATAAGATGTAGTTCAAAATGGTAAAAGCTATAATGGCTATTACAAGGTACACTATCAGTATTTTGCAGCAGGGTAGCATTTTACCATGCCTTTGTCTTCATCTGTGACAAAAAGTATATTATGGCACACCATGTCAATAGCGTATTGAGTAAAATCATCACCCAACACACTCTTTGTATTACTTTGAAGGACATTCTTCTACCATTTGTAAGTGTGTATGGTTATGATGTAAATATACAAGAATTGCACCTTACACAATGGCACAATATGGCATATGGTCAACAGCTTTATGTGGATGAGCCACATGTTGTCTGATCATGGAATAGTTTGCCACATGTTATGCACAATGTTAACAACATATAATGCATTTGTTTATCCACATGATCACAACCTGTAACTGTACTATGGTAATATACATATATTTTTTCAGGAGTACATGCACAGTGGCTTACTACATGTAATTCCAGCCTTATCCACATTGTTTCAACTGTTTTTGGGCCCTTTTCTACCACTTTTGAAAAACACTTCTTAAATATGGTTAAATCTGGTAGAAAAGTCTTCCACCCCTCTAAAGCAGTCTTTCTCAGTGGAGAAAAGCTTTTGCCAGACTGTGTGTTACAGCAGCCTCTAGCTCTGTGTTACACACAGCATGACATCACACAGCTTCCTGTGCAGCTTGTGTTGCAGGCTTTCAGGGCTGTGCTATTCTAGCTGCTTATTCTCTATTAAATATATATCACAATAAATATGAATTATTAAATAATAATTGAACACATAATTTCATCCATGGTATCTCTTTTCAGAGATTCTCTGTATTCTTTGTGTTAATTTCTCATAAATATAACAACTTACCTTTATAAGAAAACTAAAAATTCTATTACTAACATAAAGGTTGAAAGTATAAAATTTAATATAAATAATATATAAGCAGACAAAATTATATAAAAATAAAATGAATCATTTGTCATGAACTGAAACTTTTTCCAATGTAACTCTTGGAGAGTTTACACTGAAACACTATGATATCCAGCCCTTATGTCATACCTACCCATGCAAATATCACAACCACACTGATCTAATGTCCCTACTTCATACAATAAAGAAGGGTCTTCTAATTCTGGTGTGACACTTCTCTCAGAAGGTGGAGTTGGTGGGGGTAAGGGTGTAAACTCATTGTCAGACCAGTTAATAGCTTCTCCTTGTCTGACCAAGTATTCCATGTAGTCCATACACTGATGATACAACCAAAACTCTTCCTCTGATGCAGGGTATTCTATGTCTGACACATTAAATTCATTCAAAGAGGCTATTTCTATATCTTTTTCTAGCTGAGGTATAGATACAAAATCATTCTTGGGGTCAAAGTATACTGGCTGTAAACTTGTGAACATGCGATAGATCAGTGCCCTAGTTAAACATGTTCTAAGTCTCCCTAAACACTGAATGCACTTGTTGAGTTTCCCAACACAGTATACCCCTAGGTCTAAAAGACAGTGATTTAAACAAGAAAAAACACACATAACTACTAAAAATTCCTTTCTACAAAAAGTAACTCACTATCTTTATGGGATAATGGTATTTAGACTAAAAGATGTTTTCTACTCAGTGTTTACTGCTGAGTAGATTCTCTTAATGGATGTTTACAAGGGTGTTACCCTAATATCCTTACTAATGGGTTCTTCTTCATGGTGTTAAGCTAAACAAACTATGAAAGATAAATGCTCTTTGTTCTAAGTTGTTAAGCAAGTACTAAACATAAAGTTAGAAACTATTATACTTCCATGCACTTCTCATACATTCACCACTGAATTTAACCAAATGAGTTAATTTAAATTCCCCCACAATTTAGAACTCTTAATTTTTCTCTTTGTGGATAGTATAAACTCATTTCACTCACCATTATTGTTGTATCTCAGTCAAGTATTATAGGTACTTCTTTCCTACACTACTGGTTCTTCTTAGGTTTCTCTACACAATGAGTCCACCAGAATAAGTCACAAACTGTCCCACTGAGGTCTTCTCTGGAACAATGGGAAAGTTCTCCAGTGTTCAAGACTTCTTAATGTCACTGCAGCCTAACCATCCTGGTCACAGCACCAAAATATGTGAGCGATCTTCTTACTTCTTATACTGATATTTCCAAAATAGTTATATATGGTCTTAACCTATATTGTCAAACTATGCGGTTAGTACTTCTCCTATTTTATGTTGTGTATATCCAGGAACATCAGTGTACCCACCCTGTCCCACAGTTGGCATACACTATCTCTGATTGTCCCTAAGTCTCTACCCGAGTACAGTGTTCCCAACACAGGCCAATAAGCAACACCCTGTTGACTGCCTGGAGGTCTGACTATTACTGTCAGTCCTTGTATTACCTTGCTCAGTGCAAGTGTGTAGTGAAGCTGCTGCTCTCCTTTATTACCCTGTTTTGTGAGTAGTGGGAGGAGTCTGATAAAGATATAAATGGCTTTTAGGCTCTCTCACTAATCCCTTTCTTAACTTTAATTATTATATTTTTAATAATTAAACGTGTTAATAGTTTATATACATACATAGGTTAACATATAAAGCATGCATCATATTTTATTACATACATACATGTTTAATAGTATGATACAAGAGTATATATGTATATATTTAAGGTATATATTTATCAACACACCTTTCCATTAATAAATCTAAGAATGGTGAGTCTGCCAATGGAGCAGACTCCTTAACAATTTTATATAAAATAACTTACAGCTGATATAGCTGTTGGTTAACAATGGCATTATCATGGATGAATGCCTCTCCATAATTAAATGAATCTGTGCCACATGTCTTCCATGTCACAGTAAGTTCTATTGTATTAGGTTTATGTGTTACAGTAGAATATACTTGTCTTTGTTTAATGAGTAGCATATCTTGAAAAATCTCATAAATGAGATTAAATTTCTCATGGAAATTAAATTGTAAGGTACTACCCATAATGTACAATAGACATAAGTAATATGGTTATATGAAATTATATAATAATAGTGATTATATAAGGTTATATGAGTATTTATAGGTACATTATTACTGTTACAATAGTTGAACAATTGTTTATTATTCACTTCTTGGCTTTCTTCTGAAGATATTTAGCATATCTTTTAACATCCACTCCCTATGATTCTAGATACTGGTTAAGGGTCTTGGTCATTGTAGAGGAAGAGGAAGCTGTCTTAGAAGTAGTTGGAGTGGCCCATGGTGGTAGACTTGGTGGTGTGTCTCTTGGATTCATGGACTGGTAGAAAAGTCTTCCACCACTGATTTGAGCTCACGTTTAGATGTTTGGTAGCATTTTCCAGCTTGTTTTTGCATACTAATCACCTTGGGAGTTTCTGAAAAGGATCTATCTTTGTCTAATCAACTGAGGATGTATCCTAATTTATCAATTTACCTATTGACATATGTATTCTTTTTAAATGTTTGTCTAAGAATATTATGAATATTTTGAACTTTTGCATCTATCATATTTAAATGTTTGTTAAGTTTTATTTGTAGTTTGGTGGATACTCCTGGTCCTGTTCATATGGTGGGGCTGCTGCTGGTGGAGCCAGTTGTATTATCTGGTGTTCTCATCTAATGTCCATAATTTGCTGAGGAATACCCAGCCTTTTTGAGGTAAAGTTATGGGTGTTCCTGAATTGTCCTTCAGAAGTATTTCTTGCCAGTCTATGTCCATTTGATAACAACAGCAACAAATATGGGTAAGGAATATGGCTCCAGAGTTTGGATATCTGGTGATAGTCAGATGTGATGGATAAAATGGTATGCTGGCAAAATGCACCCATATAGTTTGACTGGTGTCAACACAAGTGATTTCAATGAAAATGTCCATTCTGGCAGTTCCTCTAAGAACTCTGCTAAGTGGGTATAGTATATTGGGAAGCCTGTTCTGATGATATCAGATTTGTTTCTGCACAGTTTATAGAGTTGGTAAAGTACAAAGATAACCATCATTAATATGCCATCATGATGGAGAGTGACCCTGTGGTGATTCTGGGACCTTCGTGCACTTCTTGGTGTTCATTAGGGTCAGTAGGTAACATAAATATAGGCTGTAGTGTTGGCATAGATTTGGCTTTTGGCACAATTACACAGTCATTGTCCACCAGTACTTGTGACATCATGTACGTGAATGTGCTCCCAATGTATCTTTGTTTACAAAAGCACCATATTAGAATGGCAGTTAATGCCATTATTCCTAATCCTGTGGAAATCTATGATAAAATGGTACTAGATTTCTCCACCATTCAGCTTCCTTCATGTAGCAGTTAAAATCCCTTTGTCCTTTATGGAAAGCATCATCTGTTTTGTACCATTCTTTAAAATCTTCATCCTCTACCATTCCTATCAGGACCATTTCCAATTCTGCAAAAATTTGTTTGGTTTTGTTGTCTAGGACATTATCCCTTTTTTCTCCCTGAAAAACTTTGATATTTGGCAGATCATAAATAGGAATGCTGGTTTGTAATTCTGTAGTCATCTTTTTGAGACTGTCTTCTAGTTTTATATCTAATTTGTTTTCCAGATAGTCAAAAATAATTTTATTGATGGCACAATATGTCGTGAAATATCCATCTTTAGCTTTGTTTGTGCTATCACATGATTCTGTTGATTGTGTCAAAAAGTAATTTCCAGTAGATAGTGAGCATTTGCATAGCTCAGTCCTATTTATGATGCAGTATGTTGAGTATTGTATATTGAACAGTTGATTAGAAGGCTTGCAAACCAGAGTCCATGGCTTAGGTAGATTGGAGAGAACAATTTGTTCTCTGGCATCTAATATTTTAGATTCTGGGGGGTCTTTGAAATGTACCCTGGTTGTGCAATTATTTGCAATTACATTGCTGTCAGCATTGTAGTATATGGTGGATGTGCCAGTATGCTGTTGTTTGTGGTGCAAGAGATGTGCGTTTTCACAGAAGTAAACATTAGCTATTCTATTACATAAGTTCAGGTGTCTCTGTGTCATTGAGATAAAATTATTATCAGTTAAAGCAATGTATTCTGTGTCCATCTGTATCTTCATGTATTGATGATTGATGCCTTTATAGGTTTCAGCATCCATTGGCACTGGAACTGTGTCCATTCTGTATAATGACATCAGTACCTGGACCTTAAATTTGAGAAATACTGGTATCTGTATTAGTAAGTAATCAGCGGTATTGGTAAATGCCACTAGCTCATGGCCATAGTATTTGTAAATGTGCTTGAATACTAATTCATAGTTCAGTGCTGTAGTCTGCATGTCTTCTTTCATTGCATCAAGGTATGACTGTAGTACCTGTGGGGCAATAATCTTGTGAGTTAATCACCCTGATGCTAATGCATCAAGTGCATATACAAGGTCATAAAATGCTTGCTCATATTTATCAAAGTAATCTGAGTATTTTAGCATAACCTGTATGAAAAGTATAAAATAGTTCTGAATGAATTTTATAGCGAGGTGATGGTTATTCAACACTGTGTGTGTTTTAGTAAACATGTGTGTGTAACATTTGAACAGCTTAACCTTGAAACTTTATTTTTGGTACGCATTTATATACATTCACATTCTATTTGGAACAGATTTGAGTTTCTAGATTATTGGGTCAAGTTCAAGGCAACAAAAAAGTTTATTTATACTGTTATTTCCCCCATCTCACTTGTGGTGATCCTATATTTTTAGAAAATACCAATACCTTGATTAAATTCCCATGAATACTAAAACAACTAAAATCCGTTTGCTGGAAAATCTATTTATGTCAATAACTAAGTAAAATTACAATATTGTGAAAAAACTTTTTCTCTAAATTTTATTTTGCAGGAACCTGTTCATTTCTTAAGAAGGTGTGGTCTTCATTTAAACTACATGTGTTGGTTATTCATGTATAGCTCCATTAAATATCTGAAAATAAGATCAAAGTCATTTGATGCGGATTTTGAAGTTTGTAAAAAAAGGTTTAGTTATTCAAAGGAATCTAATTTACGAATATTTAGGAAGTACAAATGAAATACAATAATAATTTGTGAAACTCTTGTAACATATGCGAACCATTTAATCACATCTGAAGGCCTCTAGATCATGCAGCCATCTTTAGATTGACTTTTAATTCACTCT
>JBCAUI010005439.1:0-10219 GCA_038406195.1 Haplosyllis anthogorgicola
ATTATTATTATTATTATTATTATTATTATTATTATTATTATTATTATTATTATTATTATTATTATTCGTTGATGATCAATACATGTTCTTACAACGTTAACAGTGTCCTGTGGTGTAATTAGTTACTAATCAACAACTGGAGCACAATAGAGTCTTTCGACTGTACCGACGGGTCGGATTGTACCCCTCTGTGTACTTTATATTTACATTCTTTCTCTGCTTGTTCTGCTTGTCATCCTGCGGATCTGCCGTGCCATAGGCGGATGTTTGCCACTTGCAGAAATTTTATGCCAATGAGAATGAATGGAAATTCATTCCGCAATCATGTTCGTCTCTCATGTGATTTTTTATATGCGATTTTCCAATTCGATTTTAGTCATATCAAACATGTCAGACATGAACTATTGCAGTATTGATTCAGATCATAAGATTTCTTTTAAAAAGTTTAGCGCGCTGCAACAATTGAATTTCAAGCTGAGCTCATTCAATTCAATTGTTGCTGGAAGCTAAACTTTTGATAGTAATTTCATGATCGGATTGGTATTTCATGTAAATTTATATTTATACAAACACTAATCATAATAAAAGACAACGGCTCGTCCATTTTAAATTTAATTAATTCAATTAAACTTTTACATTTGAGTCTGTGGACGAATAAATTGAACAAAGTCCAATTTTCCCAACAGGGTTTTATCTTTTATTGAGTTCTTCAATGAGCTTAGGTATACAGGACCAAAGATCTAAAGTTTGCAAATCTTCATACAAAGAGATCTCACACACTTCTGATTACTCATCCTTTCATCAGCTCCTCTCTCACCTGCAGTATGCATACAAGCTGCAAGGCAAGAGTAGTAGCAGCTTCTAGGAATTTTAAGTATTCTATATATTATTAATATTACTTACCAGTCTGTTTCAATGGTGTTAATTTTACTGATGAACTTACCAGTAATTTATCAATACCATTTCTTACCAATATCCATAAAATCAACTTTGTGACCATCAAAATTTAAATTTAAATCTTTGTACTTTCTTACCAGACTCAGTTTTGATGTAATAATTCTACTGAAGTCCTTACAACAAATCCTGTTCTACTCTTAGACAATATTGGAGTTCTGTACTGAACTCTAAAATAAATATACAAATAATACAAATAAAATTATCCTACCTTGGAAATCCTGGATTTCCAATCCAAGCATGGTGACATGGACTCCTATCCTCCTCAGCCACAGTCAATTTGGGAATCCACACCCTCCTGAAGTGCTTGTAAAGGTCCTGATGTTCTCCCCAGATCCAGAAATGCCTACAAAAGATCAAATTTAATAACATACATTAATTCAAATTAATCAATTAATTACCTAACCAATTATTGACATTTAATTAACAAAATTACAATATAGAGAAATGAAAAATAATTACTCAAAGTTAATGTAAGGAATAGCCTTCAACTTTTGCTGCCCTTCACCAGAGATTTTACCTACAAATAGAAAATGATACGTTTTGAGCAATTCATACAATAAAATCATAATTTTGAGATTAGTAATATTAGTAAAATTAATAGAAAAGCTTTTCTTGAGAAAAACTTTCTTACCAAATGGTACTTTACCACCTTTGTAAAATTCTGGTTCCTAGAATTGCATAAGACATATATTGTCTTAACTAAAATGTCATAATACCAATAATACAAAATCAGTGTGAATGAAGAATAATTAATAATTTAATAAATAATAAAGCAATAAAATTATGAAATAACAACTTTCTTACCAAAGAAAGTTCCTTTTCCTTCCACCAGTTTCTCACATTCAAAAATTCTTACCAAAAGAATTTTTTTCAATTTACCTTCCAATGAATTTCTGGAAGTGAGACTTGCCAAATTAAAGTCAGACTAGATATGTGAAATAAAATGGTATTACTTTATATCTGGACTTACCAAATCAAATCAATCCAGACTTAATATGTGGAGTAAAATAAAATTGCTTTATTGTTTGTAATGAGACATTGAACTTCATATCATATTGAATTGTCTGAATAATGAATAATTTATCTTTCTAAGAACTTTTGTAATTAAGTTCACCCTGAAGTTTGGAATAAGTAAGGACAAATTTCTTACTGAATAAAATTTGAGTACACAGTACTTGAATACTCAAACAAAGTAAGGGTAATTCTTATCCATGATTGAGAAATCTATGTCTTTCTTACCATTTCTTTCAGAGGTTTTAAATTTAGCAAAATGAAAGAAAGGACACATATGTATACATGGAAATGTCCAACAAGTTCAAGAATACATTTCATAAATGGTAAGATTCCACATTTTTACCCAAATAAAGTACACACATACAGCAAATAAAATTATAAAGACAATTCAATAATCAATCGATAATTCTGTATCAAGTCAGGAATAACAAAATAAGACTGAATCATGAGTATCAATAAAATAAAGGGAAATTAAAATATCATGTCAAATAGATTCAACCAAATAAAATGAGGCTATTGTATAATAAAATTTTATGGACACTTGTATATTGACTAAAGGTTCAATTAAAAATAAAGAGTACACTTCTATCAAACTAAATTCATATATGCCAAATGACAAAAGAAAAGAGGGTTCACATTTAATTGCAAAAAGTTACTCTGTCAAGACAATACCTAAACACAGTCACAGACATTTTAATGCATTGAAACAAATGACATGCAATGAACAGAACTAACTTTGCAGTGTCAATTGACACTCTTCGCTTTCAATTGCAACAAGTCCTTCTCACTTTTGGAATAATGGCATTTCATAAATTTAATAAAATAGAATGACACTTTGAATCATTAAAGGGATGTTTATATTGTATAATAATCAACAGTAGTGTTAATTTGAAGAAAGAATAATAGTTTCTTTCTTATCAAAGGTCTCTCATGTCCTCAACTTTGAATTCTGGACATGAAATCTCTTACTAAATACAATTATGGTCTCTCATATTCGCAATTAGAAACTTTCTTACCAAATAATAAACTCTGGGCCTGATCCAAGATGAGGATCCAATTTATTATAATTTCAAATTAAACAAGGAATAAGATGTTAATTAATAATTCCATTAATATGGACAAAATAAAATTAAAAACTGGTTAAATTTCAAATTAATGTGCTGATAATAGTAAGGAATTGCTGATGTACTACCCTCTAATTTTAAATACCAATGTGTTTTATTAATTTTGCAACCATTACATTTCTCTTACCAAAGACAACAGCCTTAGGAATGATATCTAAACTAAATGCCAAAACAGACGAAATAGAATTCTGTACTCACCCTTTCTTTTGGACAGAAAATGCCGGATCCTTTCTTGATGGCAGAATGGATTGTATCTCATCCTAGGGACATTGTCTCTCAGCCATTCCATCCTGTCTTCTGTATCCCTCCTCATTAGGCAGATGTGGGTAGGCCAATCTTCCTCCCCCACCTCTGGATATCTCACTGTGGTCCTTTCAGCCACAGTGATGTCCTCCCTATCCGGACTTTCCCTGGTTTCTGTATCAGAATCCACTACAAAAGAATTATAAAACGTCTGATTGAAAGTTTAGAGATAAATCCTTATTCAGGTGTTTGTCTAAAGTAAATCAAACATTATGGGTTTTACACTAATGTGCCGGATCGTTATTATTGTACTATATTGCATGTTGTGCTATTACCATAAATGGGTATTATGACACCAATTTGTTACTAAATGTGTAAAATGATTCTTTACATAATTAAAAGAAATTGTACAAATGTGTAATATTTGTGATAAGAATCACAGACAAACGTGTAGTAATGTGCATTATATTACAATAAGATTGTAAATCACTTTCAGCAGAGTGACGATTTACTTCTGTTTAATGTACTGATCTTTCACTTACCAACTTGGGAAATTTGATAGACAAAAACAGGTTTGTTTCAATCCACATCCCAATTTTGAATATCAAATGTCAAAACGTGGGTGTTAACCATTTCAGGCCTGTAAAAAATGTCTCATTGGAGACATACACCAAGCCTAAGTTCAAATTTGCTAGATTTATCATTGTTCTGTCTGACATACAAACTTAGAGTTGCAATGCAAAGCACTTCTCATTGAAACTTTATACCCCCTGTTCAGTACAGGAAATGTCTGTCCAGAATTTAAACACCTGCGTGGTCATACACAGAGCTTGATGCTACTCCCTCGGCCACATTTAGAGTGAACTAGACCCATCCCCTCTTCGAGAGAGAGATTCCCCATGTGAACAAACCCTTTGCCCGAGAGGCCTGTGACGTTACTTCTAATTATCGCCCGTAATGAACGTTATCACAGTCAAGAAGATATTTTTAGTTATGTGGATAAGATTAGTGTTTTATAAGCACAACGTGAGTTTGTAATGCTTCATTACAGGAAATGCGCCAATTTCCTGTAATGGAGCGCAGAACGTATTGGGAAACGAACTCAATAGGCTGCAATTGAAGGGCGACGCTTTACCACTGCGCCACCAGAACCACGACTTTACCAAACTCGTGATGCGGATGTTTTTGAATCAATTAAGTAATTAATTCTGTCTGAGCATAAACAGGGGAAGTTATTTTCTTTTATCCGTGACTCCACATTAACTCTCATGACTAATTGTGCTCAATCTTCACTAATTACTGTTGATTATACATGTAATACGCCTTTATGTTAAACAACACTCTGTCATTTATAAGATGCAGACCGCTCCTGAGTATTTGCATTTTCATCCCACGTTTCTATTAGAAGAATAGTCGTTTTGTAGTGTGTCTGTCTGTTTGTGTGCATCAGATCATAAAATTACCATCAAAAGTTTAGCGCCCAGCAACAATTGAGTGAGTTCAGCATGGAATCCAGTTGTAGCAGGGCGCTTAACTTTTAATAGTAATTTCATGATCTGGTGTGCTCAAATGCAATTATATCTCACAGGCTGAAATGTTTATGTTCTCACTTTATGGACAAGAGATGTTACAATTTGCCGATAATTTCAAGAGCGGAACTTTACTTTGATTAATTTAAGCAGGTAAAATAATTAACAATACGGTAAAAGAAATTTCTATGAAAGCTATAACCAGTTACCTGGAGCTCCCTCAGATACCCTTAAATACGCAATTTTCTTGTAATGTTCTTGAAATCTAATATATCAAGAGAGTAGGAAGCGAAATTTAAAACTGGTTCCAGATTTGCGCATTTTGAATAAAAAATTATGAATTATTATACACAAACAGCTTATTCGTATTGTTCCCAAAAAGAACACTTTTACTCTGTTTCAGAATACGTGACATTTTTGGAAATTTTATGGCCATGAAATCCTTTAGTAAATTTATATGTGTCATTTATATAACACTGTGCACATATGTTTACGATACTCAGAGGGCTAAATGGTCTTCATTTTATGTCTATGCTTAAGGCCCCAGGTATTGATGTACGTCTATGAAACAATCTCAACGTTATTAGAGGTCAATTGAATTAAGCCTTGTCTCCATCTGCCGAGAAACCCTTACATATGTATGTGCTGTTTGTTTTCCCTTAGAGAGCACGTTGTGATTTTCGCGTAAACAGAAAATAATCATAATTTAGCCAACTGGAATTTTATGAGCATAAAAGCCTTGAGTAAATTTATTTGTGTCATTCATATGACACTGTACACCCATGTTTACGATCCAAGCGCGCGGCAGGTTCACAGCTCAAGGTTCGTCTAGTACAGTAAAATCTGCATTGGGCGAACTAGCCATTGGACGAACTACAGTTATTCGCGTACTAATTTTCAATCACCAATATGATTTTTACGTAGTATTTTGTACTCCATTAGGCGAACCTACTGTCATCCACGTACTTCTTTTCATGGAAAATGGCGAGTTCGCCCAATGTAGATTCTACTGTATATCATTTACCAATCTGTTGTTCTGCGGTTGAGCATCTTTCTCTCCCAGTAAAAACTTCCCGATAGCGCAAAGATATCGTCGTAATAAGACAAGAAAAGCTGAGGCCCTTGGGGCGGTGGAGGGCTGCTAGACCTGAAGGGGCCGGAGTTACAACTCGATGCCATCAAAATCCTCTGTCATTTGCAGGTAGGACTGCTTATCATCCGTATCTGAAGTTTTGTTTCGTACGTTTCTAAAAGAAAGTGAGAATACACATAAAAGTCAAGTAGGATTATTTTTTGATCATTCTTGATAATATTCATTTTATTTACTGATGTTCATTTTCGTAAAAATATTTCGTTTTAAAGTAAATTTGTGGTTAAAAATTATAACGTGAACATCTTTACAGGAATTAAATAAAAACTTGAAAAATAAATTTTACAAATATCAACAAAGTTTCATTTGCTACATAAAATTGATCTCAAATAAGTTTTGGATGTTTTTGAGGGAAAATGACAATTCATGGCAGATATGGCAAATTGTGTTCACAGTGAAATATTGAAATCAATAA
This sequence comes from Haplosyllis anthogorgicola, assembly GCA_038406195.1. Taxonomy (NCBI): domain Eukaryota; kingdom Metazoa; phylum Annelida; class Polychaeta; order Phyllodocida; family Syllidae; genus Haplosyllis; species Haplosyllis anthogorgicola. Next base: position 6,433 of record JBCAUI010005439.1, read on the forward strand.
TGCCATACATCAGCAAAGCATTGTGGAACACATACAAAACTTAAGATATGGACAGACAGATGTACACTTAGATGCTCAGTAGCTCCTGAAAATTATATCCATTTGGAAATATAACGATATATTGAAAGAAACAAATTCCACTCTATTACATTGAAGAGCATCAAACACAGAGAAAAATTGTATTGATTAAAACAAAGGATGAATTTTGTCAATTTTGGAACAATAGCAATGTGTTGAATTCTCTTCCTGTCAAACGTTCCTACATTGGTGGAAATTTCATGAGCTGGTTGAAATAAATTTCCCTTAAAATGTCTATCAAGTTGGATACGTTGGAGAACGAATGAATTCGACACTGTGCTGGTAAGTGTGCAATGCTATTGTTCCAAAACTAATGGGATTTTCATCCTCTGTACAATAGATAGAACGTTACTAAAAGGATTAACAATAACGATGAAGAGTCATGTAGCGGGATTGTTGGTCGTGCTTATCTGTGTGGTGTTCCTGGGGGATGTACAGTGCGGCGGGATACGGTTCGCTACGGGACAGGGTGGAGCGTGGCACCGCTTCAACACACACGCCGCCGACAAACGAGCACGGGTGAGAGGATTCAAAATGTTACTGTTTGATAGTTTGAAGATACATTACTACAGTACACAAAAATCGTAACTAGTACACAGAAATTGTATCATTTTTGAAAGGAAGAGAACAAAAGAGAGCTCCCTTATATACCTTTATTTGTACATTTGATGCGATTTTTGTGTTATGTCGTATTAACGCTACAACACTGCACTTTATCGGGGCTCTCTCATGTACCCTTTTTTTACGCGATTAAAACGATTTTCTTGTCGTGGTCACATTAGTGATGCTGTATTTGATCTGCATAGCTTTCGCGAAGAACTTGGAACTAAATGACTAACTACGCGCTGAAAACTTGTGGGTTCCTCGTAATTCTGGGCCCATGACAGTCAGCATGTCAGCCTCGTGCTTACCGTCTAATCACGTCATCCGGCTGAACAAGGGATGATACTTATGTTAAGTTTAGAACAACATAATCGCATGCTTGGGAAATAAGCAGCACTGAGAAACAATAAAAATTCACGCTGTGCTTACATACTCGAGAGAAGTGAAGCCACTGTCTCGTTTCTTGTATTAAATATAGAACACCCAGTATATTTGTTTTTGGTGGAGCGCGGTCGTAGTATCTGTCGCAAATCGAGAATCTCCCATTGATGGCCTATGGAGCATGCATAGAGGGCGGCATCTTCAAGGGCGAAATCCCCATAGAGTGAGAAATATATTGGGTGTTTTGTAACGGTCAGTTGGGAGGGCAAAAATGAGGTTCCACAGTTTGATTCATTTAGGAAGAATTCAGATATTTTTGATAAATCACAGATGAAAGTCTGCGATACGCTTTACTGTAGCACTTTAGTTCCCATAGCATTTCACTGGAACCAGCTGCCGTCTAAAACAATGTTTCTTATCTGGTGTTTTGAACTATTCATACTTGGAGGTATCTAGATATCTTCTAAAGTTGTAGATGATTATGTAGATTAACTAGACACTTTCATGTGAGGAAAATAATTGATGTTGAGTAAATAGTTGCATCTTGGCATCCAGATTTTTATCAGTAAATAATGTGGACTAAGTGTGTGTTTACTTAACATTTAGCAAGTATGTATGACAGTACCAAATAACAACATGTATAATTAACATAATTCGCCTAGAAACCTCTTTAATTTACATATGAAATAGCATAATGACGCTATTGTTTACAGATTCTGTTCGGTACACGGAATTCGTATCAGAAGTTTAACAATAGCGCCTCAAAAGCACAGCGTGAAATCCTTTCGCTCTCTCCTTTGTTCTCTTCGTTTCCAAAATGATACGATTTCTGTGTATTGTTGTCAATAAATCTTTTGGTTGTAACTCAGAGCATAAAATTATTATCAAATGTTTAGTGCCCAGCAACAATTGCCTTGAATGAGCTCAGCATTAAATTCAATTTTACGAACTGAGATATCTATTCACTGATAAAATAATTAGATATCTATTTGTATCCATAGTAGTTCATAATACTGTTATCATCACCTCCCGTATATCATAAAAAATTGAAGATGGTACATTAGTCTCTGAGTAATGGCCGGCCTTGCTATAACTTAATATATCAAAACAATACAGTGTTTAAGTAAACACGTGCGGGAATAAGCAGAGGTGATTAAAGAAGACTATGGGGAGTATGGGCAGTGGAGAGATTATAGGGATATCTTCAATAATATACGTTCTAACTTTGACACTCAGAAAATGAGATGCTCCATTCATACCTCTTCATTTTGAAAAGGTCAGAAACAGATCATGAAATTACCATCAATTTTATGTCCATAGAGTTTCAAGCTGAGGTATTATTCAACCCAATAACTTAGTATGAAATTCAATTGTTGCTGGAAGTCAAGAAATTAATAACAATTTCACAATCTGTTCACTTGGTTTACTTGTTCGAGTTAAAATACAGCTTATGTTGTTTCAGATCATGAAATCACTATTAAAAGTTAAGCGTCCATAACAATTGAATTTCATGCTGAGCTCATTCATCTCAATTCATCTCAAATTTGAATGAAATCATAGGATAAGCTGGAAAACCCCGCTGTTTTGTACTCACTTGGATTATTTCACGATTGCTTTCCTTATTTTTTGATGTTATCTATGAACGATACACGAGAGGACAAAAGGACTTCAAATCATCTTACGTCAAAATTTAAGCGGATATACACACAAAAATAGTGTGATTATGGTCCCCTTTTTATCAAAATTATTGCTAAAAAATTTAATAAAAACAAGGATTCTCTTGGTGTTGCACAAAAAGTGCTCCACACCAACCATGTTTCATTCATCATATTTGAACCCAATTTCTTGACATCGCACCAATCTTGATGGGAGTCAGCAAAATCTCCATTCCTCCCACCTACTGTATGATTCCAGCTTCATTTGTAGGAGATGTAGTTTGTAGAGATTGCTTTCTATGGGAATGTGGAGAAGTGAACATTCACCTCTGTCCCATACTAATTCCACTTCACCGCCTCCTTTGTCGCCTAACAATGTGCAGAGCTAATGAATTTGTTCTCTGCTTTGTATAATTCATCTTAACATCTTGGGCGGAATAATAGTATTAAGATACATGTGGCTTTTAGGTCAGTTTACTCCAAAACTGTCACCGTATTAACATTATCTCTTGTTTTGGGTAAATTGTGTCAACAACAGTAGGGAATGTGTTATGTGCTGATGTAAAACAATAAAACAGACTTTTCCGAATTGTTGATGGGACCAACGCGCCCTTATACGAAGTACGTATTTCCGGTAAAAGAAGGAGCATAGAGCCATGGGTGACTCAAGGTATAAGAGATTGTTTAAACAAAAAGCTAGAGTTAAGAAAACATTGCTTCCTCTGCATGAAAAAAAAGATATACTGAAATATCGAGAATACAGAAATAAGTATAGACTAGGGGCGCCTATACCGAACCACTTGGCTTTTCCGTCACTTTTGACTTCAAACTCGCGTATTTTATGACAGCTTCCACATTTTGAAGTTATGAAAGCACCAACGCAAAACAAACCATCGATATTTGGTAGCACAACTGCAGCAGACGATGTTCGGTTTGGTTTCCCACCAAGAGAGGTGACTAAAAAAAGTCAAAATTGGCAAAAAAGTGATTTTCGTAAATGAAGGGTTTTTGACATGTAAATGTTGGTTCTCTCCTACTTCTTTGTACTGCATGGAACCCCTTTGTAATGT
>JBCAUI010005450.1:0-10219 GCA_038406195.1 Haplosyllis anthogorgicola
TTGTATCCTTGTGATATTGTGACCTAAATTGAAAAAGTATTTTGATAATGCCAAATGAGCTCAGGTCCATCTGGACCAAATTTTTTTACAGAGAATGCATTGATGCCGGACCTTTGATAGACAACATGCAGTATCGGCGATTGGAGAACATGAGAGCTTCCATATTTGCAGTTAGTGGTACAAGAAAAGTCGCATGCATTGTGAGTATAATGCATTTATTTCACCGCAGTGTTTCTCAAATACGAGATACTACTCAGCAAGATCTCTAACCAGTTTTAATTAATTCGTCCCACATTTGGTGTAAATGTCAAAGAGACTAAAATCATGATTTATCCGTCATGCATAATCTGACCTTGTCCGGTGTGTATGCATGTATGTTAACTTTTGTGTCTTCTTTTAACATAGTTCTTTTTTCATAAACGTGTTCATTTTAGTTATACACATAATTAAAATCAAGAACATGATGCATAGTATTTCATTGTAGCTATTTTCTAATCGACGAAGAGTTCGTTTGTTTTTGATGGATGTTGAGGAGGAGGATGAGGATGATGACGAAGAAGACAAATCAGGTCAGTTGCACTTTTAAGTCATTTATAAAATACATCGATATGTTTTGCTTTCGTAAGATTAATCTCAGACATAGAAAAATATGATCAACCTGGTGATATCGAAATTCAGGTTATACCTAAGAACTGATGCCTTATATTTTCAGATACAAGTCGTGATGCTACGGCAAGTGCAGACAACAGCAAGTTAACAGAAGCTGACGAATCCGCAAATGTGAGTGATGATGACAAAGAAAACAGTAAAGAATCAAGCGGCATGGAATTATGAGAAGTTGAGAACCACATGGTTGTGATACGGAAATAATTGGCACGGTTAACTGTGCAGCAATATCGATGTACCATAATGTGAACAGCCTCTTGAAATTGAATTTCCAAATCACCGCCATTCCATTTGTTATGTTTGTATATCATTTAAGACTGAAATGTTTTTGTTTTGCAAGGTTTAAGTCCTAATTGTGGCATTTGGATACGCCAGAGTTTGTTTACATACTTGTAAGGAAAAAAGGAAGCATGGATACCGATAAATCTTTTAAGAAAATATTTATTATGAGCAACTTATCATCTTACAAAAATGTATGTACATTTGTTTAACTGGATATTACTGCAAATAGGAAAGGTATTATAATGAAAAGTAGTTTTGCCTGAACAGTTTCAGCTGCAGAAACTTTATCACCACCGGGTTTCTGTGTCGTGGCAGGAGATTGGGTCGTGCAAGGATTAGACGAACAGTACCATTCTCCAGAAACCATACATGTGCAAAAATTACATGCGTCATTCAGCGTGCGAGATTCTCCAGATTTGTATTGTTTTTCTTCATGCGTACAGACAGGATTAGCCACACATTGTACAACATCACAGGTGACCGAACCGTCCTCAAAACAAGTGCAGTTCTCACAGGCGGTACGAGACTTCTGTACAAATGATTCTTTGGCCATGAGAAATTTATTTCCATGTTGACAACTGTACTGTGGACCTGTCATGAAAAAAGTGTAATAAAATGACGACGATCAATATTTTAACAAATTAGTTGAGTACTTTAGTTATGAATGTCGTGAGGTGGCCTTGCATTGCCGTAACATGTTGCCCTCTTTCCCACCGCTTATCAACGAAATGTTCCGCTGCACTATTGGACCAAGCCCCAGTTCACATCTTTAAAATATGGATCACCCTGACCACCGCGGAAATATAAAGGTCTACTCCCGCCATAAGCAGCCAGTGCTGTTGGGGACACAAAACTGGGCACATTACATAAATCATCAGTACTCGATAAAGTTTCGTCTAACACCAAGTACACCGCTATGGCGCATTTCACCGTTCATTCTTTCACGAGAAATTAAGAGTTGATTTATTGGAATCTCGATACTTACCTATTTCAGGGGACTTCTCTGTTGTTGTAGTTACATTCTCAGATTTTTCAATGTACTTTGTTGTAGTTATTGGCTGTGTAGTAGTTGATTTCTCTGAAGCTGTGTCGTTAGTTTTGGTGGATGGACACTGTGTTGGTACACAGGTTACCATGCCACCCTCATGACACGTACAATTGTTGCAACCTAACACAGTTTCCATTATAAATGTTTCTTCTGCCATCAAGTTGAGTGCCCCATGTCGACAACTGTACTGTGGTCCAGAAGGTTGACAGGCGATTTCTGTGCAGGTAACATATCCTCCTGTCCTGCAGTAGCAGGTGTTGCAACCATCTCCTTCTGGAAAGGAACTGCCTTGGTTGTAGTAAGCCCCTCCGTGGTAACACTGCTGAACACCTACAACAGAGTACGAATTTTAATTTCGTTAGTTGGATTTTTGATATCGTTGTTATCACTATTGATTGAATGTATCGCAGTTAAATACTTTGAAAACCTGTATCAAGTTATGCAATAGCAAATGCATGCAATGGTTTCCGTTTAGTTATGAGTATAAAACGTCAAATATTTGTTTTTCAATTAATTAGTTTTCAGTTAATTGGACATTTTGTCTGCAAAGACACAAAAATGATTATTTCAAATGATTCATATGTGTAACACACCGAGTTTTGTCAGTTCAGTCGAGCTCGCAATACTTAATAGATTTTCATATTATGCAAATGGCACCGCGTGCGTTAAAGATAAATTTGAAATAAAATCACTTACCAATGTCAATAGTTTGTGCTGTAGTGGTTGTCATATTCTGCTCATCTTCGTTTGATCCAGTCGTTGTAGTTGACGGTATGTCGCGTTCCGCTATTGTTGTTGCTGATGTTGTCGATGTTGTTGTTAGCACCGGCGCTGCAACGATTCCAGTTTCATTGAGACACGGAGCCTCTGTTGGGAACCTGTCACAGTTGACTTCCTCGGGCCACGAGTATCCCAGGAACTGCAGAAGAGGCTCACAACCCTGCTTGACGTCCTCACACATGTACCGACAAGGAGGAACAGTTTCTGCAATAAAGACATAGACTATTAAGAGGAATTACTGATAATTTTAACGAGAATGGCCTTAACAGCCATTACAGTCGGTTCATCAGCAATGTGGATGTAAAAGGATCGAAACATCAATTCTTGCGGTTGTAAACAACACACTGCAATATATGACTATTATTGACAATGAATAAAAGACAGATAGTACTTACCCAAGTTCTCAGTACATGGTGGAAAATAAACTCCGCACACGAACTGTTGCGTCACTGGACTGCATTGTACCTGTAAGAGTCCAGAATATTGGTACCTGAAATCATCCAGAGCATGCTGGAATGTTGTATGACCAACGAGATTGGGCATTGTCGTGTGCTTGTACGGTACTGCAGCACAATCTGGTACTTCTAGGGCCCAACATCCGTCTGGAGGCTGTTCGGTAATTGGCGTTTCCCGTTCTCCGTGGACAGTGCCGTTGCTTGCGGTTGTTGTGTTGTCACCTTTCCCCACATTTTGGTCTCCAGCAGTTGTTGCATTTTCTTGCTGAATTCGTCTCGTAATTGGGCTGGTAAAGTAAGACGTAATATGTTAGGCGATGCTGAAAATGTCGCACCGTTTGGCGAGCAGCGTTGACATAATAATTAAACTGAATCATTTGTGTTAATACAAAGTGTCAAGCACCAAATGTAGCACTGATATCTAAAGCCGTTGTTACTTTAACTGAGTCTTAGGCCGATTATTGGAGGAATTCAGATGTAAAAGCAATGTAATTGTCAAATATAAAATCGCCTGCTATAACACTGACCTACGGAATATTAGAATGAGAAAGTCAAGTAGCTTGACTATGAAAATTGAGAATAGATCAAACTCATTGTTCTGGATTCAAACTTTTATCAATCTGGATACGTTAGCATCTGGTACTTACTCGGGTTCCATTATAACCAGTTGCAGATCATCTGTGTATGTGAGACACCTCTCCTCCCCTGCCACGGGTAACATACCACAGTCTGCTATTGCTGCGATCTGGTCCGCAAAACCGAAAGCTTCCAGTGCCGTAGTACAACCTGATAGTGCCGAACCACAGAAGGATCGGCAGGGAAGCAACCAGGTTGACAATCCGTCTGTAGACTGGTCACAATATGGAGTGTACAGCGAACAGATAAGTTGCCTTGTGAAAGGACTACACTGAATCTGAACAAGTAAACTCAGGAAATAGGCATTGATTTCACTTTCTGCTGCCTGTTGATTTGCGTGGCCTACAAAAATTAAATTCGCGAATAAATCGAGGTTGTTCGTTTGTATTTTTTGTATCTGAAAATGTATGCAAATTATTTTCGTTACGTGGACCTGCACGTGGCTGCACAAAAAGTATCACAATGACAGGTTCCTTGGTTATAACGCTTTATGTTTCAAATCGTGGTATAATCTAAATTCAATTTTGGGTAGATATTAAGTACTCAACATATGTTACCTCTCACATTGGGAAAGAGCGTGTAGTTGTAACCAATAAATTCCGAACAAAGTCCGATGGATATTCTTTGACATGTTCCAGGGCTGTCAGTTTCTGTATCAGTATTTGCATTCTCTTCGCTATTTTCTCTGCTTTCCGTTACGTTATTATTATTATCATTATCACTGACATTTTCATTGCTGCTTATTTCCATATGATTAAAACAGTCAGTGGTCGGTAAATTATTGCAGCCGAAGAGATCAGTGGTACTGGTCCACATTGGGTTGAGATTCTGGAGTAGTCCTATGCATTCAGACGTAACCGAAGCACAGTACGTTTGACATGGAATCATCGGGGAATTGTAGGCGACACTTCCTAAAACATTAATGTGCGTTTGAACTGTGCATTTGGGTACATAGAGCGAACAGAGTAGTTTTTGCAGGTTAACTCGGCATGTTTCGTCTGGTATCATGTTTAGCAACGCACTGAAAGACGATAGCGGGACAGAGGCCTCGGATTGTGTGGCGTGTCCAAGAAGATTAGGTAAATAGGTGCTGTTGTATCCTAAATCCATACACAGATCCACTGATACTGGTTCACAGTTTCCAATATTGGCATCGCCGTCACCACTACTTACATCATACCCTTGTCCTTGTACGGTTAAACTTTTCAATAAAGTCACTGCCATTAAAGCAGTAAAAACGATAAGCTTGGTTCCATCCATTATACCGTCAGATGTGAGTCTGAATACTGCTGTATCTCAACTGTTGACTCGATTCCTTAAATATATATATCCACAAATTGTCACAATTTTCCTTGTTTACATTGTGTCCATTATGAAGTAGTTATTATGCTATGTAATAAGTTGTCATTGTCGTGTAATATCCTTTTTTATGAACGTTTAAATTGTGCACTTACATAGACGGTCTGTTCCAAATCTCAAATGAAAGATGAATTAAAGGACTTCTTCAAATATGGAAAGTTTCGTAAAGTGGGTGTTTTGTTGCATGAGTCAACATCATGATAGTCCAAGTGCACATATTTCTCGATGAAGAATTTCTCATACATTCTTTTTACATGGTTCTTTCAAGCATGGTTCGTGTACCTGTCCTTGTACAAGGTGATGAGCATTAAAGAGTATGCTTCACTGGTCCATAGCAAACCACATGCATGTAATACACACATCTATATTTATATACCCATTTCAGGTCGGCAACCTTACTAAATATTGCTCTCCTTGCCACAGTAGACGATTTTTAGTACTCCACTGACTAAACAAATAAATACATAGAAGAAATGCGTTGTCAGCTAGTAGCAAAAAATTCAGATACAAGAAACATGCTCGTTAAAAAAATCGTCACCAAAATCATTAGACCTGAAACGTACTTGTTAAATACCTATGTTTCTGTACAAGTACACTAAATATAATGTATGGTGACTTGTTTCTGTTAAAACGTCTAACGGATTGACACTGAGCTTTCATAAATATTTTACACGTATGTAGATCGAACATTAATTATTTCAATCCCGACAGTTCAGGCCATTATATAGTTGAGCGTTAATAATAAACACATTGATGTCTGATATAGTAGATAATTTCCCGAGAGGACAATTGTTACGTGAAATTATGTGCTTTTAGATCTACGTTACAATATGATACAGGGTTTCAGTTCAGAGTTTTAGTTGTGTGCTACATGTCTCACTCGGTCAAACTATAATTCGACATTCCCATAACGTGTGTGCCATTGATATAGACTATCTTATTTTGACCATGATTTTTCAAATGAAGCATTTTTCTCTTGATACAAAACCAATTCATACTTCATGCGTAAGAAAGTGTGTCGTATCTCGCAACATCGCCTTAATTCTTGTAATATATGAGTGATATGTATTTACGTGAAAAGCATAAAGTAATGGGGATTTAAGCTGTAACAAGATTAATTAAGGGGGGAATATCTGTTAATGTCTGTCTGACCTGTTGCCAATTTCTTTTTGTAAGTATGATTTCTGGATAATTTGGCTCACTTGACAAAAGTTGAGTAAGTAATATTTAAGTAGAATGCTTTGCATGCAAAGTTTGTTTTTTTCCATGAAACACAAGAAAGTGGCTAAAATGTGTTCACAAAGGAATGTCAGGAGCAGACAAGACTTTTTAATGTGTATCGATAAGACAGAAGCAAATTCCATTGTTGTCAATTTTGGAGGGATAAGTGATTAAAGCAAAGTCGTCCTGAAGGTTCAATTTCGAAAACAAAAAGAGGATCAGGGAGTAAAGATGTTTGATCACCTACTTTATATCTAGAAAACAGAAAATACAATTAAATTATTATTTTAAACAGAAGCATTACCCGTATAATTAGATACGATGAGAGGAACTGCGTAATTTAATGTAAGAACGCTTCGTCTGCGGATTAAAATCATGTTTTTTAATCTTTAGACAACAGTTGACATGACATTTTTCGTGGAAGTAGCGAAGGCCCACACCTGTAGTCCCTGCTCAAAGAGAGACCAAAAAAAGGCCACTCCCTCCCGCTCTCCGCCGGGTCCAACAAATTTTAGGATTCCGTCCTGCGTGAGTATTATGAAACTACTGTTCCTCTAGGTTTTCTGGAACACCTTCGCGGATGTACAACGAAGAGATTCAAAGCCAAATCAAATGCAGTACCATCAAAATCGGGAGCCAAAGCGTCATTACCGTCGGATCTGCAACCTGTCTTATACTTTTTCTTTCAAGTCATCGCTACTCACCAAGGAAAGTTTAACCTTTATCATTAACAGGAAGTTCATCCAAGATAATAATTGATCGAATATTACATCATAAATAATGCCAAACACTTCCCAGTGCTCCCTGTAAACTCTGCTGAACTCTACTAAAAGCACACATATTACATCATAACTTATTACATGCGTGAACCATGATTGTATCAACAGCAGTTCTCTCTAAATTATGCTGAATCCTGACTTCTTTGTAAGCGAAGGAATGAAGTAATGGAGTGTTCCTCGTTGTCGTTAGTTCCACTGGCAGATCTAAGGGGGCGCGGGAGGCGCTCGCCCCCTCCTACGGCTGGAATTTTCTTCATTTTCATGTAGTTTCAATGAATTTTGGGCAAAAAAAGGGGTAGCGCGCCCCCACGGGACTTGGCGCCCCCTCCTACAGGAAATCTTGGATCCGCCACTGAGTTCTTTATTTATCACCCTTTCCGAAACAATTAAATTTCAGTATAAATGTATTTTTCCTGTCAAGAATTTTACCTGGAAAAGTGCCACTGTTGTGAGATTCTGGTGGTAAGCTGAAGTGAAGGTCTACTTGATTTCACATCTATGGTAGCAGATCCAGGATCTTTCGATAGAGGAGTAGTGGCGGATTCAGGATTTCCCATAGGAGGGGGCGTCCGGCCGGCGCCACCCCCTATTGTCGGCCAAAATTCAGCAAAAACTGCATGAAAATGAAAAAAATCCGGCCGTAGGAGGGGGCGCGCCCCTCCCTTAGATCCGCCAATGAGGAGGCGCAAACTAATATTTTCACCACAAATTTCACTCCAAAATCACCATGAAAACAAGAATGCCTTTCAGTCGAAGGCCCATTGTCCGCTTCACAAATATTCATTAAAAGCCATAAGCATTAAAGAATTTAAGAAAACAATTGACCTCCAAATGACCTTGACCTTTATTTGGCCTAGACCTTAGGTATTGGTTAAAAATAAACCCAATGAGATTTTCACAATTCATTCAAAATTTGAAAATTTACCTTCGAATGACTTTGACCTTGACCTTATTTACTTGTTGTAAACATTAATTAATAGAATATGATATTGTCAGATAACTGTCAGCATTTACAATATTTGCTATGTGACCTTGAACTTTAGCTGATTACTTTGGTGCGAAAACGATCTAGATATTACAAGGATATGCCTCAAGACAAAAAAAAGAAGTTTCTAGGTCAAGCGGTTCAAAACTTGTAACCCGAACAGGCAGGTCTGCACACGCGACCTACTCGCTAGTCTCCAAGGGTATGACATGTTGGATTAATGAGCCACAGGTAATTATTTCATTGGTCTAATTCCCAAAACAAAAGCACATTGCATTAATTAATACTCATGACCAGTCAGTCCTGGTGACTGGTAAGATGGCACCTGTCTCTAGTCATTCTTTTAATGGAAGAATGACAGACGAAAGATGACGCCACTAGTGCTACCACCAATGGAAGTCCCTTGCGTCACCGATGCTCTGCGGTTGCAATCTGCAGTTTAATTGCCCAATCCAAGCTCAATTTTTAATTTTAGGTAACTACATTATATATTATAAAAGCCAACTTATGTAAGAAAATATTTGTTAGGTTGTGCTTGTGTGAAAATGTAACAAAAGCTTTTCATGTTCAAATCAGGTTAAGTACCGCGCACAATTGTGTACAGTAGACTTGATTTACTTTGTACGAACAGCGGATCCATTTCTTATTCTTTTCTACACAGCTCTGAAATTGCCTCCAGTTACGCAGCTAAGTAGGCAACCCAAAACCAAATGCGAAGCTGTACGTCAAACAGAAAAGTGATTGTACAGCTTACGGTAACATTCTTTGGTGAACCATACGAAGATAACAAGATGTTGGCGTAAGAAACGAAATTGCGTCAAAGTGTTGGGGAAAATATTAATATGTTCTAATAATATTTGAGATAAACAAAATGCACAAGAAAAATGCAAACCTAATACAATGCACTTTTAACTTATTTTCTGTAATCTCCTGTATGGCTTTGGAGGTCATCACAGAAAATGACATGGTATCTATGAATGGGAATAATAATAAAATTAATAATAACAATAGCATGGAAGTTACAACGGAGGTAAAGTTTTTATTGGTGTTTTAACTGCTTCTAGTATCCAATGGTTTGGTATTTAATTTTAGGAATAGATTGTTATTTAAAATTAATCTGTTTTCTGATCCATCAGTTGCAATTTCACATCACACGTTCGTTAAATTTAAACTTCTGTGATATTTAAGAATGATCTAATCTTATTTTTTCATGTTCATAGTAATTTAAATCATCAAACGTTATAAATTACCTCAAATAACAGTAAGAGATCACCTTCATTTATACGGAATATCCTTATGAATAAGGAAATTCCTTTTTTCTAACGACTTTTTTCCAAAAATTATACCTATATGAAGCAGAACCTTCAAAATTGTTGTTAGCAATTACTGCCTGTTGATATTTGTTACTGCAGACTTAGTATTTCCTAGTTCTTCATTATTTATTTACTTTGAAACTAAATGTTACCAGAAAAGAAATATAAATTGAAAAACCAGTCAGAAAGATTCAATTCAACGTAAATATACATAATAGTACTATGAATTAAATACATGTACTATGCTACAACCACAGAAAATAGATTTTAACAATGTTAAAAATAAGGATTTCCTTATAAATGTGGTTGATTCCACACCGAATAAAATCATATTTACTTTGAAGTGGAGCAGTGACTCGGAAATTCATATGAAGAACTCGGTAAAGACACATTCTAACTACAAAAACAGGGTCCTGTGCTTTCCACATCACAGTCTTGATATATGAAAACACGGGACTGCGTTGCCTACTCTGTGTTTAGAATATGGTTTTCTTTGCCAATTTCTCAATACAGCATTAATGCCCATGGATCTGAAAAATCATAACTAAAATGAGGGAATTTGCCACGGGCATTAATGTCGCATGCAGAAATTGGAAGATATTCAAGTATTAAAACTACAACTACAGGGTAGGAAACGAGGGCTGCTTTCTCCATGTCATCTTCCCTCATTGGTTGGCTGGTTGACTAGTTCATGA
>JBCAUI010005461.1:0-22465 GCA_038406195.1 Haplosyllis anthogorgicola
TGTCCAGGAGAAAGGTTCAAAGAAAAATACAAATATGGCTGCCAATTTGAGAATAATGGTCACAGCAACATAATTTTGCTGGGCTTTGAGACAGGACATAGGTGCATATGTGTGTAAGATATGAAGTCTCTATGATCAATAGTGTGCTCAGGACAGCTGGGCACAGACAACAACACCAACAACAATGACAACAACAACGATGACAGACAATGGACAATTCATGATTCTGTAGGCTCTTTGGCAATTATGCCAAATGAGCCAAAAAGCCAATATTGAAACCAAAACTATCAAAGATTTTCTAAGTAAATACTAAACTGTTGATACAAACATCATATAGGAGAATCTCGATTTACAGCCCATCCAAATATCGATAATTGAAATCAGAAATTGACTCAATATTTAACCCATGGGCTACAAATATTAATTTCAAGGTCGAAGTTTAAATTCTGACTTTTTGATAGAAAATAAGTAAAGATAAGATTAATTTTTAATTTCTATTAGCATCTAAAAGGTCCTTGAAATATATAGAAGATTATTAACACATGCATGTTTTACCCAAAATACATATTGCTATTTTTCAATGCTATAACTGAATAAATACTAAATCAGAAATAAAACTCCTGGTCTCATCTACAAGCCCATAGTCTCAACTGTAAGCCCATGGGCTACACTTTGGTGCCAAGTTTATTTGATCAAAAAGGGTAAGTCTAATCTTAAGCCCAGGGCTATATTTTGAGATTCTCCGATACACAGCAAAATATCACGTTTTAATAACAACTTAAACCGAGATTTTTAAAAAAAATATGTTTTATGCCTTGTTCAAACATCAGTACACGGAATTCGTATCAAACGTTTAATAAAGGGGCATCAAAAGCCCGGCGTGAAATTCTTTCGTTCTCTCCTTTGTTCTCTTCGTTTCCAAAATGATACGATTTCTGTGTAGTGATGATCTCTTTTGCCATCCTGACCTCTGAGAACAAAAGAATTCCACGCTGTGTTATTGATACAAAAGTGTGAAATACTGCTGTTCAAAAATAATTACAATTCAGAGGATTAAAAGGTTTGAAACAATGGAGTTTCACGCTGTAGTTTTTATGAGCATCAATAGCACAGCGTGGAATTCTTTGCCTTTTAAAACCTTTTAGTATATGGTGCCGGTTTGTGTTGTTAGTCTCAGCACAGATAGATAAATCTGTAACAATTTCCTTAACCTGTAATTTGCATTCCCTGTAGTTTGTGTTAGATTTGAACACAAGAGCTAATCACAAGAACTAAATCTATAATTTCCCAGAGAGAGGAAATCAAACATAATTTTATATAACCTTCTGTCAAAAGTACAAAAGTGGCAATTGTGCTACAAACTACAGAAGAATGTGTTGTTCAAAACAGCAGTTATATCCTACGTATCACGTTGATAAGAAACCAATAAAGTGTTTTGAACTGTATCTACCAAACAGTAACAAATCAAATCTGGGTTAATCTGTTTTAATTTAGAATTTCCGTGTACAAAGATTACTGAGCAGTACATAATTTCTTTTTACTTTTTCACAACAAATTTGGAATTTTCACATTATTAATTGATAACAAATCCTGAAATTCCTATTAAATGTTTAACGTGTAGAACAAAAGAATTCCATGCTGTGCTTTTAATGCGCTATTGTTTCAAAACTAATAGGAATTTTAGGATTTGTATATTTTTCAGTTGTGGAACGATAGAATTCCATGTTGTGCTTTAAATATATCAATGGCACAGAATGATTTTTTTTCTTCTCAAACCTTTTAAAAATTTATAGAAATTTCAATTGTTCTTTCAGTAAAAAAAATTCAAATTAGTTTGAAATTTTCTGATTTTACATTAGGCTCCCACTGTAAAGCCATTTAGAAATTTTTGCCTTGAAAATTAATAACTAACAGAATAAATAGGGAAGGATTGAACAGAAAAATAAGGAAGGATTGAAAATTTGATTAAAGCGCACACCTAAATAAGTACCTACAAGCAATAAAAACAAATTAAAAGATTCTCACCTCTCTGTGGTCGAGTGGTAATTCAATCCTGTCACAGACAGATAGTCTAGTTAATATTACTGGAATCGAGAAATAATTTTAAAAATTTTGAAAATTTTTGAAAAACGCGCAACTAAATAAACACCTAAAAGTAAATAAACACTTATTAAAAGATTCTCATTTGTTACTTGAGTTGTTATTTAATCCTGTGACAGATAATCCAGTGAACCGTCCTATCCGTGAACAAACACTTATAACTCCATAGGTCCGACCCTCCATACAAGTTCAATCATTGCGTATCGATCTAAAAGCCGAGCATTGATTCAATCTTCTTTTTCCGTTCCGTGTGTGGGGGAGGGGCGAGGGGGGCACACAGGCAAATTATGTTATTATAAGCGCTTTTTAACCATTAAGTCTTTGTTCCCTTCGGTCTACTGAAATGTAGTGTTACCAACCAACGTGTACACCAGCACAATGTAATTGGTTAAAATTTGAACGTTGTTATTTACACAAAAGATTGCCGAGTAACTGAACGCAATTCGTCACGGTTCTATTCACCATTTTATTCAGCGAAATTTTGAAGTACAGAACCTGTTTCAAGCTCAATTACAGATCCTAGAATTCCTATCAATTTAGGAAAGTTTGAAAACAGAATTCCGAGCTGTGTTATTGACGTGTACAAAAGCACAGCACGGAATTCTATTGCTCCAAACTGATACGTCCTTCCGGTTCTGATGTCTACTTACCTTCAGTACCCAAAACTTTAACACGGCACTTTAATGCAGCTCCCTTTCATAATCTTATGTACACAATTGATGCAATTTTTTTGTGTAATGTTACTCAAATTATGGCATTGTAAGAAATCAAAATATACGAAATTTTCCTTCTACCAATGAAAATTCTTTGGCTGGATAACATTTTTGTACTTTGGTACTATGGAAATCGAAGCACTATGTATTTTTAAAGATGTGGGCTCTACCAAATTCTTCACGATTTTCCCAAATTGAGACTGTTTCTATTTTATTCTCCTTTCTTTCTTTCTTTATTTTGTTTGAAAGCGTTAAAAAGTTGATGGAGCCATGCCTTTACTGTACACACTGGGACGCACACTGAGTTTGATATTTCAGTGATTTACACCACAATAGCTGATTATTGGTTTATTTCACGGACCGACCGAATCAGTCGGTTCTTCACGGTAAATAATCAATACACCCTCTGTAGCAGTACACGGAATTTGTAGCAGTTTCGAAACGTCTAGAACAAAAGGGAGGACATAAGAATTTCACGCTGTGCTTTTGATGCGCCATTGTTCCCAAACTGATACAAATTCCGTGTACTGGAGCAAAGGGTGAAAAATAAATGAAGCACCATTTTTTACAAATGTTTGGCAAGTAAGGCAACAGTAAATCGCAACCGTGGATAATATAATAAAAAATATATGAGGCAGTACACAACTGCGCTAAAATCCGGAGAAGTGCACATGCACACACACACACACACACACTCTCTCTCTCTCTCTCTCTCTCTCTCAAAATTTTGTCACAGCAAAAATGTACCATCCAAACTGGGAAGGTTGGTCACAGGACTGCTTATATTAGAAACTGTTCATTTCGCACAGACCACCTTTCACTTTCAATCAAAGGTGACAAATATTCAATTTAATTACTACCCCTCCAAAATATGGACCTGAATTTGATTTGATGTTGACTCAACCAAAACAAGCTTAAGTTCTACACATGCGTTGGAAGAGGGTAAAAATCAAATTAATCATCAACCTTTATGGAAGTTCCGCAAAAAATACGCAAGATGCTCGTGTTTGCGTATTTGCACAAGCGTGTATCTTATGTCTTGATAAACAATGACTTTTTCTCACAAGGTGTGACGATGAATTTATTAATATGATTGCCATCTGAATGTCTAATTTCCCAGGGTAGGTTTTCCCGTCTTATTATTTTAATCATTCTTCATTAGATTAAGACTAATAAACCTACTTTCCTAATGAAACAAGACTGTTCTATTAATTTTTGTCTCCAAAACAGGAACATTTTTTAGGAATTCTCCGAGGTAACCAATAGGAAAAATACTAATCATCATCTTAAGTGAAATTGGAATGAAATGTGACCTTTCAATCTATGTTTGCCTGCGTGGCTCACATAACGCTTACTCTTGGAGTTGGCTGGCTTCAAGGCCTTTTCTAGTTTCTATTTGAAAAAAAAAACCCCGAAACTAGTGGAGATATACCTTAATGTTTAAAAGAGAATAATTTGATCCATAAATTAATGAACGGCGAAATTTCCTTTACGGTAAATGATCCAACGAGAGAAATTACCCGGGAAAGCCGGGTAAATAGTCTATCACGCGTGGGTGGATTGGGGGGTCCTGTCTGCACCTCGCCCCACTTGGGGGGGGCCTCTGTCTGCACCTCACCTGGAGGGGGGGCCTGTCTGCACCTCACCTCACTTGGGGGGGGGTCCGTCTGCACCTCACCTGGAGGGGGGGGGCCTGTCTGCACCTCACCTGGGGGGGTCTGTCTGCACCTCACCTCACCTGGGAGGGGGGGTCTGTACGCCCAGTTTTGACTCAATAGCAAAACCACCTTTCCGTTCACAGAAGTCTATCAACGCAAAGCGTGATAGACTAATTAACACATGTGCAAAGAATTGGTTTCCTAATTCTGCTTCGTAGGTGGTATTATTATTTTAGTACTTTCAGTTTTGCGTTCCCTCCTTTCTGTTTAGAAACTTGGTAAACAGAAATTTACAAAGAATGCTTCCTTTCAAGATTTAAAATCAAATACTACTTTCCATACATTGGCTTCATAATTAGGCAATTTTCTGGCAATTCTGGGAAGCAGAATAACGTCCATGAAATAACATTACACAATTTGTCTACCTCCAACTACAAGTATTTAGACAGATTTTTAAACAAAAGGCTCCACTCTGATTAGGCAAACATTGAGAAAGAGTCAGTCATTGGCATTTTGTTTTTTACTTGGCTGATTGATTAGCACAGAGCACTTTCTAATTAGAACTTAGACAAATAAAATCCAGGTGACTTCTGACAAAATGAGATAAATTGAAGAAAATCACTCCAATTATGAGATGCATAGCTTAGACACCGAAATAATAGGAGGCAGTCTAGGAACAGTCTATGGGTTTAGGGACTAAACTGTTGGCCAGCAATCTAACTAATTGGTTGGATGGCACTTGCTATGTTCTGCTCCTTATTCCCAGATGTGGATAGGCGTTTTAATAGAATAGACTCACATTCAAATTGAATCTTTAGTAACGGTCATCTTGCAAATTAGTCCACCGTTAAAGTTTTTTAGAATCAACATCTGTTTTTGGTAATTTTGATGGTAAAATCATATGTAACCGTCACTGAAAATGGGGAGTGTTTATGGTAAAAACATGCCAACATTTGAGTTGTATTTAACGATGAGGAAATATTGAGAAACAAAGAACTGTGGGAGGAAGAAGAAAATAACATCAAACACAATACAGATAATCCAATTGCTAACAATTATTCCAGATATAATTGGATTGTGGCATCTGCTTTTGAATATTTCACATTTTAATAAGACTCTAATGAATAAGACATCTCGCACATTCACAATTAGTTTATTGTCTTTTGGCAAAAGAAGATATTTTTCAACTCGAAAATATGAGCACAAAAGGCATTGTAAAATTGTCATTTGAGTTAATTTATGATTGGAATACTGTCGATTTATATGCAATGTGTAATGTTTCTGATTTAGATGAAGACCTACCATTGCAATCAACATTCGGGGAGTGAATTGAAACAGAAATGAGAATGCATGACTTCAATGACATTCAAAGTCACTTCAAAAATACGTTTTAAGCTGCGTAAACATTTAATTGATACCACATCAAAAAATTGGATAGTTTGGGAACGCGTTTAGTAGGCATTGTCTCTTTGGTGATCTAAGCTCCGCTAATCTTTAACTATTTGCACCTTCAGGAGTTCTTACTGAACCCCATGACAAACACTTCGATCACAATTGCAAACCTTTTCGGAGAGATTACAGAAACACTTACATGTCTACTCGGTAAATTATTAAAGTTGAAGGCTGACGGTTAAATCTACAATAGTTTCGCGTACTACTTAATACTGAGGAAGATAAATATATCTCTTTATCTTGTTTACACTGCATTGGTTTGTGTATTGAACAAATTTCTCTTCCTCTTGACAATGACAGAAATATAACATTGCAAAAACATTGCATCTTGTTGTTTACTTTTAAGAAAGAATACAATACTGTATTTGGCAGTTAGCTGTGAGTGTAAACTTTTACAACTTTAAAATACAAGAGGGGTAAGGTCAATGTCTGTCAAGGTGGAAATAAAAACTGTACAGAGAAACAATTGTTATCTTTTGTTACTTATTCCAATGATTTCCCCTTTACGAAAAATTCTTTTATTTCTGCCAGTGACACTTGAATTGCATTTTCAGGGAACAATGGGACTCTCATCACTGTTATCTCTCCCCGCACACAGGTAGGACAATCACGATCCACGATAACATCCATCCATCCATTTTATCCGTAATGACTGATTAGCATAATAACAACATCTATTGTTATATAGCATCCTGCTCTTGCGCTGATAGGTGCGAAAATAGGATTTCCTGGAAGTTCCTGGATTTGCCTCCTGGCTTGATTAACACATAATGAGGAGCTGGGCCGATGGGACTAGATTTATAGGGATGACATTTCCCTCTTATTAACGATATGAATGGCAATGAATATTCATAATAATTAGATAGCATTTTGAACAGTTGACAAAAGTCAACTTCCATGGGGCATTCTTTAGTGTTTGCCTGTATGTACACAAAACAATTGAGCATTGTTTCTCAAAGTGTAATCAATTTAACTTTCTGATTTTCTTTTTAAAGTTGAACTAGGATTATCAGTACAAAAAGGTGCACAAAAAGGTGCAAAGGACCCACTTTACTGAAGCCACTCATCAAATGTCTTTGTGATTGCGAATATGATAAAGTACCAAGGGCCAAACACAAGGGATTGCCTGCTAGGTAGGAAAATCAATGTCTTAACTTGAAATACTTGGAGAATTGAATGAAAGGCACTCAATCTCTATACATCTCAGTAAATTCCGACGTATTCATGTTCAGGTGACTTTGTCCCATCAGAAAAAGTCCATTTAGGGCTAATCCATCTGAGTACAGTAAAAACTTTTACTTTATTTTCAACGGAAAAAACCCCCAAAAAAACATCCCACTTTACCAAAAAAAGGTCAAACAGAAATTAGTTTTAGTCACTACAGGAAAAATTCTACACTTGTTTCTAACTATCTTCTAGAAATCTGCGACACAAAGTAACATCAGAATAAAGGATCCCAATATCAACAGCGCGATCAGGGGGTAATATTTCAAAATATCAAATCCAACACATAAAAGTGAAGAAATGAATGGTAAATATATTTTGAACAACCCTTTTCAAATCCAGAAGTCCTGCAGCCTCTGATGAATTGATGAACAAAGGCGAGAAAAAATTCCATTGCTTTATCTACCACAGAAATCACAAGTAACACTTATCAGTGAATCCAGAATCGTTCTGGACCCTACCTCCGCAGGCCAACCTGGAATCCCCTGATAATATCCAGCTGAATTTACCTAAACGAACTGCACGCACAGCGCACGTCAGCCTTTGAGGTAAAAACACGATAACAATTCCCCGGAGAGCCGCACAGTCTAAATGTGCTTTGTGATTTGAGAAAAATCCGTTATGTTTTTGAGGATCTGTCTTTGTGATCTGCAGATCTGGCTTTGTGGGTATTGGAGGTAGAAACGTCATTGCATGCATAAAGGTAATTTTTCCCTATTTGAAAAACAGACAAAAGGGATTCAATTTATCTTTTCTCAGCAGTTGATGTGCATTTTTCCCCACCCATAACAAGCCTAAATTTCAATTCTAATGGGAACAAACTTTTCAATTTGATTACTTTGCCTTAAATCTTTTCTATCATGCGAAAAAAAGCTTAAACCTCCTGGAATATTACTGATTGCTAAATCTATTTCACGTCTCGCCAAATTTCATCAGACCACGGGAAATTATACCTGGCACAACAATGAATAATAACAACAGCCCAGAATGTGAATATAATCTAAATGGAAAAACGACATTCAAAGCTCATATTAGATGTTCTTTTCTCCTTCCGTTAATACCAATGCAATCAAATTGGAATATCATGCTCGCAAAGATATTCATTTTCAATAGATGTAAATCAGTATCAGTAAATTTGTATCTAAAAGTTGGGAAGCCATGCAGGTAACGAATGATTGTTATAAACTGTAAAATCAGATTAAATTTTCAGGTCTAATTGTAGGTCATTCGACCCGATTTATGAAACCGTCACTGTTATACTGTAATTTTTCTCAAGTGTTTGTATATTCCAAAATAAATTTAGTGCAACTGTACGTTTCAAATTGAACCATCAGAATATGTAGAAAACTGACAATAAATGCTGATACTAGGTCATTGTGACTTAATTATTGAAGACGAACATCAGTGTACGGAATATCGATAAGAGTGGTTCAATGCCATGCAAAAACCTCAATTATGCACGTTAATACATGATTTAATTTCGCATTCATAAAAATCTCCGTGGGAGGTAGTTGTTCAGTTTGGAAGTAATACGAGTTATCGAAAAACAGCCATCCCCTCGCTTCACCTCCCTTTGCTAATAGTGATCACAATCACAACAGGAAAACTTGGTGATTTTTCAACACTCAATTATTGTCTTGTCACAGGGATATTGCTATTGGAGTCACCTGAGACGATATTGTCATGCATAAAGTGGAGAAATGAGAATCTGATAGAAGTGTATCACTGCAGCTATATATGGATGTGGGAGGGTGTGAATATACAAAATAGGTGAAGTATATTTCTTTCTGTCTTTCTCAGCGTCAAGTCATTCACTGCAACTTTCTTTGAAATGTAAAAGAAGAAATGAAGTCAGACTAGAGAATGTCACTGAATAAAGAAGGGTAGTTTTCGCCATTCAAATTGGCTTTATCCTATTATGTTCTTGCAAGAGAGTAAAACCTTCTATTTATAATTTCTAGACCATCCGTCTTGGTATTCACTGCCAATACATACACACCATCTTTCTGCGAGGCTTATGGATTTCCCTCTGGGCACAAGAAATCTCACGCACTGTACGCACAGCTTTACTACAAGCATGCCTAAACACCTCCACTATGACCAACTAATTATATCAAAAGTCCCTTCTATGGATGATATACCGCATTCATTGACATTACATTGATTTATCTGCAGCCACTTTAGTTTATTACTCATAGCGAGTACAATCATAATCAAAAGCTAAATGCATCTCATCAAGCCAGGCAGTGGCACCTCCCGTGTTTTAAAGCGCTCGGTTTATTATTATTTTTTTTTTTAGTAATTTGGTTGTTTTTTTTTTATCCAGGAGTGTCCTTTATACATTACCCAGTAATTACTCATATCTTAATTTGATTAAAGAAATTGCTTACACTTATATTTTCAATTTTACTCATTTGGAAGAACATGTGGAAAATGTCTTACATAACTTGAACATTAACGTTATAAAATACAAGCGTATTAACCGTGGCACGCGGGTTTAGTTAGTTAACATAGGCGTCAATCTCGCATCGTTGATTTATCCTTATAAATTTACATGTGTGAATTTATACTTTTCCCTTTAAACGCACATTTTCATATTCTTACGTGGGTGACCCTGAAAACTCCCATTGATACACTGTCATAGAGTAATCTGCAAAGATTCATCCGATGAGCAATCTAAGACGGAAGATGCACTTTCTTTATGGTATTTCATAGCTGCCCTATTGTCTTGTAATGTATAGCATTTCATGATTGAACTGTCTCTTATTTGATAAGTGAATTCACTTAGTGGACATTTGCTAAATACACCGAGTCAGGCAATGACCCAATCTTGTAATGTACGTGGTCCACAACTTATTCATTGCAGTAACGTTTAAAGATGACACTTTAATCGTATTATATTTTCACTTAAAATGAAGTTGAACAAAGCGTGAGGTTCAAACGTAGTAACTCAGAGTAATGCCATTTTGACCATGAAGCTGTCCACTGGCAAGTCAGTGCATTAGGATACGACACACACACACACTTTGAATACGTATTCCGGGATATCACTGAACTCTCACCCACCGTTAATGAACCTCCATTGACTGTGACAAAACTTTGGCTAATACAATCAGATCATCTTCTTGCTATTGTCATGCAAACGCGCGATCATCGTTTCTGATCCTGTTTAGCTGTTTATCAGGGGAAAGAGCTGTGTTGCAATGCGCATGGTTCAGCTCCCTCGGGGATTCACGCAAAGGAGGATGAGTCAATGCCACCGTTATATGCGCCTATTATACAATATTATACAGATGATTTATAGGACGAACGAAGACATTTTCTTTTCGGTCAAATATGGTGCGACTGCGTGTGCTCAATTTGTGTTTGATTTTATCTGATGGCCTGTTACTTCATTAGAAAATGGATAGTATACATATGTTGACAAATTGGTTATGTTTAAATCTGATACATACATGTGTCAGATTCTCACTTTGAAGACCACCTCAGTAATGTTAGAGTACACAGAAACCGATAAAATACATGTACTTCAAGCCAAATAAGCTGCCACCTCAGCAAGTAACCAGCTTCAAGATAAATGGCATCGTGTACAGGTCTCAAACCGATTATTTGTACAAGAGCTTGTGCTGTTATCAATACTGCATTATTGTATCATTGACATGAATAATGACTTTGTCCGATACAGCAATCTCCGACTCAGCTTTACACCTTTTACACAGGACAATATCCGAGTTAGGCACTAACAAATGTAACGAACTAAACTGCCCGTTTCAGGATTCGTCTTTATCAAAAGTTTCAAAATAAGGTGCGCTTTTTTGGGCCAAAATTGTGTGAGAACTTTTGTAAATATCTTGTGTGTGCTTTAGGACATAGTTTTTCTTGCACTTTTGATTTGGTTACCAATGATTTAAACTATGCAATATGTTCTCTCACATTTTCATTCAATTAATTTTTTACTGAAACATTTTTAATCCACCTGGCTGTACCTGATTCACAACTCATCTAGTTCCTTTCCTTCCCTCCATTCTGTCTCCACTTTGCTTGAGGGTATTATAGCCCATCCATTTATGGACCTGTAGAAATAAATCCCTCCAGTGCCTATCGAATTTAGATTTACTGTTGGGTGTGTTTTAGCCTAACATTACGACACACAGACTTACAATCAAACCAGGTGTTTTAGCTGAGGTATTTTCCCTCCGTGTATTGACCGACTAATTTGTTGAAGTGTAAAATCCACTTAATTTGAACATTTTCATCCGACAAAGAGCCTCGACTACTCCACTTGCGCAGATCTCTGATGTAAATAAAGCTTTTCGGAATTGTTATGTCGAACTCAGAACATGTACATGTAGAAAAACATAGGTTGATTTAATAATAATTGATATACTCCGAATGGGGCAATTATCCGTAGACGCTAAAAAGACCAAAACCACCCCCTATCCCCCATACAAATCCTGACCTGCCCAGTGAATGGCTTACCAGTACAGGGGTCTTGCTTTCAAAAGAGAGTCTTTAACATGTCACACTTTATTCTGGATAATCCAAGCCATATCTAGCACAAATGTAGAAAACGATGTTAAAAATCCATTTGTCCACAAAATTATACCGAGCTACAACCAGAGTGGAGTTAAATCATTAAATGAACAGATTTTCAAACCCACAGAAGCCGATCCTTGATAAGGTACTTTACAAGTAAAACAAGCTACCTGCACTTAGCGCTTAATGTATCTAAATACAGGCTCTCAAACACTCAAACACTTCACTTCATCAGGGATTGCACAAAAGCAAATCACTTCAATGTGAAATTACTAAATTTCGAAAGAAACGTACATCATCCTGTCTAATACACGACGTTGGTCTTATGTTTAAATTTAACCGCATAATAAACGGAATACAATGTCTCGCGTGCGCGTTCTTTCCAGTTTACAGGAGAAGTGATCAAATCACACTAACGTACGTTGATTTAATCTCTTGTTCTGCTTTATAACATTTGATCATATCGAGGAAAATAAAATTAATCAAATGTCATTCCACATTGGCGGATCTAGGGGCGGCGCAGGAGGCGCCCCCCCACCCCCACGGCCAAAATTTTCTTCATTTTCATGCAGTTTTTCTCGATTTTTGGGCGAAAATAGGTGAAAATTGGGTTGGCAGCCCCCTCCTACGGGCCGGGCGCCCCGCCCCCGTACGGGAAATCCTGGATCCGCCAATGTTCCACACCAGCTATTAAGAAGCACAAAAGTGAAGATGTACATAAAAAACAGGCTTAGTTCATCAATTTTCCGATGCACGGATAGTTGTAGGCAGAAGAAACAAAAGGCTGAAACTTAAGAATAGAGACAATCACAAAAGCAACAAAGTTTAACTACAAACGACCTGCTTTCGTGTGTGTACCTCTGTGACTCCATAAAGACAAACCCGATCCCATTAAGCCGTCACATACTCTCCCTCCCACCTTTAATTTGCCCATAAAGCGTTAATAACTGATGTGACCAGAGCCATGAGCTGCAGTTTTGTGCTCCTCACGTCAATGGCTTAAGAAGATTGCTTTAATTTCTCTACTGATTTGGGGGTGTGTATCTCTCACAGAGGAAATGGCTCAATATTGCTGCTTCTTCTACCTTACTGGGTCTATTGACCGATTCGGGTCCAGTACGTGGTCATTATATTTGCTGTAATCGGTTCACGTGTGTCTGATCTAAACTGCAATTAACTCCCCATCTTCGATGCTTCTTGACTGGCTACTCTGTTTCCTACCTAACCGTCATTTCGGTTTCATAGTCGCCAGACGCTAAAGAGGTTGTGCGTGCGTGCGTGTGTGTGTGTGAGTGCGTGCGTGCGATCGCGCCACTTGGACGACGACGGTCACTCGAAATGCGTTTTGTTTCGGCCATCATCAAAGAGGCATCCAGTCATAGCAATTTTAGTTTCCTTTGACAATATCTTTGTCGGTAAGCAATGTATCGAATGTCCTCAACTCTGGGACATTTAGGACACTATTAAAATAGATAAGATGACAGATAATATGTACGTTTGTACCTCAGGCGTCACTGATAGTAAATTAATGTCGAATGTTGGTACAAAGCTCCATGTAATTCCACAAACGACCATGGCACGTGTACCCATTGGATTTCTCCTACATTTTGTTACAATGTAGCGACACAAACCCGTTACTTAGCTCGATAATTGTTCATTATCGCCTTGCAACACCTGACATTATCTCACAACGATAACTCCTGATTGAGTTAATAAATAGAGGTATTTCCCCCATCAACTAATCGCTGGTCATTACCTTAACAAGAGGTGGTCTGTGCCATAGAAAGCGCACCCGCCCCTACCTCTGCCCGCACAAAAGATACATCGCATAATGCACATTTTTGCTACATTAAGGTGCACTCTAAACATCAAAAGGCACTACTGCAGTTATAATGCTTCTTTCCTCCTCTTCTTTGTACGAAGGTTAACCATTTAATGCAGTCGCTTAAGATTCTTTTTCCTTTGCTTGCTTAACACGCATCTCCAATGTTTTTACATGGGAAGCAAGGATTTCGCGTTAAAAGGACTTGTGCTTAAATCTTTCTATTTAGGATTTTCCTACCAACAGAATAAATCAATTGAAAAGTAATGTTGATTTAGGTATACTCCCACAATCTAACAGAAACGCTTAACACATTCCAGCTTTGTTAAAAAATTTGTGTCTGTTTTTGCTTCTTCTATCAAAATCACAACATTACCATACGATGACACCTATTCGCAATATTTCATGTTTCAACGGCACAAAGCAAAGGGTCCGATGTGAAACAAGCTCTCTTATCGCACATGTGTATCGGACATATTTCGCAAATCAAATTGCCGAGTGGTTTGATTTGATGACAAATATGCCGTCTACGTGCCGACATCAAAACCTGACGCATCCTAACGATTGAGGCCTTTCTGACTTTAAGACCTGGTTCAATATTTGCTTGATTTCAATCGATTTGAGCTTCCAGTTCTCCCTCCCCACCTTCCCTCAAAGATCCAGTGCATGATGGTGAAGGTAACCTGAGCTGCCGTTACAACTGTACTCAAAGTGTGTTCATTGAAATGCTAAACCTAAAGTGACCCTTTCACTTAAGGCGCAACTAAATAACCGCATTCATAAATACGATACAAATGTCCGGTTATTTATTTTTCAAACAAACTTTTAAACATCCTGTAGCATCCCCATAAAACAGCCAATTTAAATAACTGGGTGACTTGCGATCGCTGATCATCCTCTACTTTTAAAAATGTCGCAATGTTCATAGTGAGTGGTCGTTGTTCAATCTCGCTGGAAATGCGTAACGGTTTGTCTTGCTGGAATCGGAACTGAACTCACAGAACTGCGTACCTTACCTTGACCTTGACTCAATGACCTAATAAAGATGCACCAATTATTGTATTTGAAATAAGGTTAACCAGCGCTGTATATGGGACAAGGCACTATAGGAATCAGAACCTAATGAATAGAGCAAGTGAATCGTCTTAGGTCCACGTCACCTTTTGCCTTCTGTGCACAATTGATTTAGCTCTGGTTAGCGGTGACATTTACCTAGCGGGACAGGTCTATTCATATCATACAAGCATCAAATTAGTTACCCTCGCTGGACAAATACAACCCCAACAGAGGACCTGACCACTTGCAATCACTCTCGATGCGATCAAATCCCCACGGATTCTAAGGGGAAGACAAAATTAACCAAAAACTCTCATGCATAAACGGACAAAGGACCTGGCTCCATTTTGAAGGAAAACAAAAGTGCATCGATAGGGCGAGGTAATTTTGACAAATTTCCATAGAAATGAGTTGGGACAACTCAATTTCGGTTCGCTGATTGCCGCAATTCATGGCCAACGTGAGCATGTCGCGGTCTACCTTTATTCAATTTTCTCCTGCTCCGAGTGTTTGTATAGAATACCTTTATTTAATTGCGGCATTGAAGGTTCGCTGACCTACGTACTGTGGCCAAATCTGGAGAAGTGACGCCAAAAATCCAGTTGCCAAGGCAGGACTAATATTGACTATCAATGCCTTGCGAGACCTCCCTACTTTCCTGTATGAGCACGCACCTATTAGGCTTATAACATAAATGTACGTCTGTAGTATATCACTGTCATTTTTCATGTTAACTCTGGTTAAGGTAATGCGAGAAGCTACAACGATTTTGAACGTATGCGCTGCAGCGTTGAAAACGAATTTTAAGTTTTAATGTAATTGACATGTTGTCCTACTACACTACATAAATTGTCTTTAATTACCATATAGGTATTGGGTTACTGAGTACAGTATGAACTGACCTCGATTGAATCTGTACAGAAGACCCAGTGTTCAGTGAAGGGAGCTGCACGAATGTATCAGTTGTGCAGTCAGGCAAACAGGACTGATTAGAAACTTAATACATACAATGTGAAATAGAAGACTCACTGGTACACACCTTGGGGTGGGTACAAATGTGGAATGATGTTGTCTGTGTGATACTACTTAATTTGTGTCATTCCGTAAATGGTCAGCTAACGCGCTGCTGTAATAGTAATAATTTTATTTTAATCTTCAATGCGAGGCTACATTTGTCAGTTTGTGTAATTACCAAGCTTTGAATAAAATTCCTCCATCTATTCTTTTCAAAGTGGGAAATCCTCATATGTTCAGACAGAGCTTAAAATAACAATTTTGAGCACACATTGTAAGAGCCGACTGTTCAAAGCAATTACTCTTAACAAAGGTATGGTGACCAGTGAATACAGAAAGTGACCCCAGCACAATATTGATACCTTTCACGCGAAGTATAACAGCTCAAACATAGCAGCTCTCTGATGCATACAAAATGCCAGAAAAATCGATCATATTTGTCAATGATTTCCTGGAACCAAGAAATTGACCATTTTTACAGCCCAGCTGAATTCCTGAGCACATTAGGACTCTTTGTTCCTGGTTCTAAATGGGATCACACAAGGAAATATTTATAATATATATGACTTTGTATCGGGAAACATTACACCAAGAAAACATGGAATATATTGCATTGTGTAACAAGTCGTATATTATGCAGTTCAGATTACTTGGCGAACACTAACTGCTATTTGTACTGGATTGATCTTACAATAATTCAATCAGATTTTGACGATTTCAGTTGACTTCAAAACAAGGGGTCCTGACCCGAAAGAAACAATACTGCGTTACAGGGCTATGGAGTTTTTCTGAACATACTTTTGCCAAAAAATTTTCGTTTTCTTGCTTACACTAAAGGTACATCTTTTATGGGTCTATGCTTACAGATATCGCATTCGTATGATCTGGAAACCTGTGCACTTTTCATTTAAGCCGCTCCCTAGCTTGCTGGGAGCGGCTTCATTCAGCGAGTTGAGATTCGTATGAAGTGATAAAAACAAGATCGGGGCTCCCCCCCCCCAATTTTTGCCTGAAATGGGGAGGGGGGTGTCCAAATTTGCCCGAAATGGGAGGGGGGTCCTTTTTCCTAACTTTTGACACTGAGTCCAAATCTGCTGAAAATACAGAGAAAATGCAGAGAAACAATACTCTCAGAACAAATAGACGTGCTATCTCACGCGAGCTTCAACTGACTTCGTCAAATGTCAATACTGTCCAGTTGACTGTTCCACTCCTAGTGATTATCTGTGCATTAACAGACCTTTCAGACTTCACGCCGCACGCGTATACAAGCGCGCACAACACGCGCACACGCGTCCTTTGTAAATGGTCACTTGCCGTGTAACTAGCCAGATAAGTGACCATTACAGGAACGACAAGGCATTTATTTTCTTTTCCTGAAAAACGGGGTTCAAAAGGTCGAGTTTAAATTATTTTTCTGCAGCTTGTCATTTGAAGTGAAATTGAAATGGTTCCCAAGTGATGAAGAAGTCGTGCTCAAACTATTCACAACTGCATTATGCAGTAAATTAAAGAACAGTTCAACAAGAACTGTGCTTCTATTGGTCAATGAACAAAAGCAACGCCACTAATATTTAAAAGACAACATGTTTTACCAGGATAACCTTCAGTGACAATCACAACATTATCAACTAATAATTGTTCGAGTTCTACAATTTAACAGTTTGGATTCTTAATCAGTTGTCTCTTACCAACATGGTGTCACTGAAAACATGTGCCCTGTTCAATTTATGTCCTATTGAGATACCCTCGTTGGAAGAGCGGTAGATAATAGTCGCAGTTATTGTGGTTGAACTGACACTGTTTAACCCAATTATATGGTTTTGGTAAATGCACAAACGAAGTTAATCGGATTAACGACCACACACGTGTATGGTCATCCCGTCAACTGTATGCAAAAAAAGATTGTTTGCAAGCGTACTTGACTGTAAACAATGATGTTCATTTATCCAATGGTTGAAAATAACACGACACAGAAACAACGGGAAGTTTGAGTTATTCGCTTCAAAATTACAGAGTGGAATTCTTCTGTTCTTAAACGTTCTCATAATGACAGAAATTTTACGATAGTAAGATCAATAATAAATTAATTCATGATTTAAAATTGGATGGTTGGCTATGCGATGGATAACTTAGTCGAAATGAATTTTAGTCTGTGTACAGCTATGATGGGCGTTTCTAAGTAAAGCTTTTCTGTGCATTAAGAATCATTTTGACTTCTTTGTTCGGTAGCACTTTTGTTCGTCCATCGGTATCCCCGCATTTTTGATCCAATGTTATTATAAGGAAACTTATATATGTAACCTGGAGATCCACTTCTTTGATCTGCTACCATATTGCCCGTGTAATCCAAGCAAAGAAGGAAAAGGTGTGTTTACTTTCTGTAGCCAAATCGTGCAGGGAAAACAAACATATAAACGCAGTACCGTGACTAATGAAGGTTATGTAATGGATTAAAATACAGCTAAGTATTTTTCTTTGGGATAAAAGTTCTTTGATCGAAGCTGATCCAGCTTTTAAAGTTTTAGCGTGAAGCAGTCTATCATCTGGTATACTTTGATTATGCAAGTACTGACCAGCTACAAAAGCTGTTTGTAACGAGGTATAAACAGTGCCTGGACAAAATTGGCGAAATGGGAGATATATTGATTGTGTGAATAGTTCATCGTTCTGGGTAAGGTACTCTGATGATAATTGGTCACTTTTTTATGACATCAAGGCACCTGGAGTTCTTTCCATTGTTTTAAACCACAAGTGTATCGACCT
This sequence comes from Haplosyllis anthogorgicola, assembly GCA_038406195.1. Classification (NCBI taxonomy): domain Eukaryota; kingdom Metazoa; phylum Annelida; class Polychaeta; order Phyllodocida; family Syllidae; genus Haplosyllis; species Haplosyllis anthogorgicola. Next base: position 18,342 of record JBCAUI010005461.1, read on the forward strand.
CAGCTGGGCTGAAGCGGGTGGGCAGATACACATTGGGTATTACATCAGCTGATTCATGTTGTGTACAACAGATAGTTTGTACCTGGTTACACCTAAGTACCCTATGAGTACTCGATCCTCATCAGCTGGGTATATCTACCTTTAACTGGGGCCATTAAAGGTATGCAATTTTAACTATACAGCGGCCATGATGATGCCTTTTAACGAAATTATTCATGTCCTTTGTATGGAGTACGAATACAAATCTTATATTTCTAGAAAAAGAACTTTGAGTTCCAACCAAATATTTCAATACGGTTTCCGAAACGTTTGTTTTCTGTAAAAAACTGTAAAGTTTGATACTGAACTATGTTTCTCACCTCTTTCCTAAAAAAACAGATGGGGTTCTCCGCCTCTTTTAGCTCCCTAGATGAATGTTACCTCACCTTGATTTGGGTGGACCCTCCCAGACTCTATATTACCCACACAATAACCTGCTGAATACCTGTATACAAAGCTGTGCATCATAAAGCAGGAATATTGAAGGGTAAATATCTTGTATTTATGTTGATCCAGATGTCCAGTACTTGTATAAATACCCAGGAATTTCTATATTAAATACGGTTTGTTCTTACATAATATCAGGTAGCACTATGTTGTACCTGTTTACCTGTTAATGTTTACCAGCCGCATAGCAAAACTGTGTTACAGGTATTAAGTTAATAACTTTCCAACCAAGCTTACAATTGATTACGCAAAATCTTCAGTCAGAAATAGAGTACATGTATACCGTGTTTTTCTCTTACATTGGTCGCAGGAAGCGCCCCCGTACGTAAATCCTGAATCCTCCACACCCCTTAACAAAAATGATGAAAAGGAACAACTCCGTTTAATACACAACAACACGACGCAAGAAGCATTATTCAGAGAGATAGTAAATATTTGGTTCCAAAAATTAGTGGCTGGTTGGCCAGTAAAGAAGCGTCTTGCAAAAGCCAAGTGATTTGCCACCGAAAATCAACGTATTTCACCTAAAACAAAGCTAGAGAAGAACATTTTACAAAGGGACATATTATCAACCACTTCTTCAACAAAGTGATAAACTCCTTACCTTTGACAAAGAAATGTAAAAGTAAAGGCAGTGTGTCCTGGTGAAGCAAAGCATTCCACCAGCGTGGCCCCCGCTACCTATTCTTTGTGGCGTACTTTCTATTGCGTGTGCTGATACCTTAGTTTACTTCTAACCTAAAGTTTCCTGAAGGAATTGAGCGTTTGATCTTTCAATATCACCTGAATTTCACTCGTTTTACGAGGTTTGGTGGGATATGTCGATCTTTCTCCAAGGGCTTCATCCGAAAACACACGTTCTGTGGATTGTTCGGTAAAAATCACCTTTGTCTCTTATGCTGGTAATTCTTCTTTACTTCCGAATACAAGCAACTATCTGTGATACAAGTGTGCGCACACCAAATTTCGCAGCCAACAAGAACAAGAATTTGATATTGGAACCAACTTGTTACAAGTGATAAAATCCAGCTATCTGTGGAAGATATGTTAAAGTTAATGTGGTTTCAATAACAGTAAATTTTACCGCAAACGAATTATATAATTATATACAGGCTCGTGCATCTTTCAGCTTGTCCATGCACTTTCATTTCAGAACAAGAGCAAAAGTTGTTGAACCTAGTTGAACATCAGGGTTTGAAACAGTATGACTGATAGACGTTCTCACCTGAACATCCAGCCTCACACATCAAAGTAGGGCTGCCTCGTGTGCAAAAACAAAATGCTACAATTGTTTATCTTACCTTGATCTATACCGTAGCCTGTGATCTTATTAGTCCTAAAGCCATCCCTAATTAGGCCTAACAGTTATTTACTTTTGCAAAAATACCACTTGCGTTTCTTTATGCCGACTGGAGACATCGTTGTACCGCAGGACAATACTTCATACTGGTGATAAATGTGCAGTTCTTTCGTGATCATTTCAGTAATGCCGGGTTTATTAATAGTTGGAGGCATTACCAGAGGTGAAAGGCTCTACAGACTTAAAATATTTATAGTTTCATTAATATAAACTATCTAAACAAATTTGGCATTTCTGATCACTTCAAACAGATCTTGATGGTATCCAAAGGGTTAGGCAACAATCAACTTTCTCTCATTTTTGTGAATGCTCATTGTTTTTAACCTATGACACTCAAATTAGAAGACAGCTTATCCAACTGCCTTGTCTTCCAATGGTTAAAGTACGCATGAGAAATAAAATGGAAACAAAGTAACCCAACTGGATAACCTTTAGTTCGTAGCACTACTAATCCCAAGATCAATTTTAGAAATAGCACGGTAGTCAAGACATCCACAATACGATGTTTCAACGAACTAGTCAACATTATTAAAATTACACATGGAGGAAATATTGCATTTTGCCAGGAACTGTAACCTTGTTTACAAGCCTATTTAAGATTAAAAGCTATCAATATAATGTCCTTTCTGACACAATAACGGTATCTACTACGACAAATTTGGAATATTCGGAATCATGTATGAACACAGGTACTCGACTATGATTATTTTTATTTACCTTTCTTCTATTTTAAATTTCCCTTGTATCCAAAGTGACGCCAGGTCGACGTGTCAGTTTTGTTCTCAACCAAAGTACTTTCGTAACAGGACAGCTTTCAATACATTACCCTGCTGTGTTATATACGTTATCAGAGTGTTGAACAGTTCCTGGAATGGGCTTTGATTAATTGATGTATGGAACGCAAATGTGATAACTGAGTAGCAACAGGTAAGCAAAAAGCCTCTAGTTGGTACCCAGGTACACCAGGTACAATGAGGCTTCTGGTCCGAATGTCCCATTCCCAACCAAAATAACAAACACTACATTACGATCGTGACAAGCAACGGTAATTTTATCACCTGAGTTCTGAAGACATAATAATCATACATATCCAGATGGCTTGCATCCAGGTGTGTCAAGGTAGACCTATATTTTGTCCTCCTACCTCAGCATTCCTGTCCCCTGCCTATTTCTAATCTACCTGAGTGAGGTGAGGCCCATCAGTGTAAATCTTAATTTGCTACATCTCGTCCTAGCTAAAGAAACTAATACACCTGGGTGTCATACACAATAAGTGAGCAAGGTAGGTTCTGCAACACTTTGGCTGTCGTCAGAAACCAAATATATCGCAACTATGTTGTCTATGTCTGTTGTGCTCTCTCTGCAAAATTAGATCAGCTTAGCTATACCTTGACGAACAATTACAGGTATACACCAGTTGTTTAACATAACGTGAACAGCAGAACCCAAACGAAATGCTGCTTCAACGTTACACCAAAAGGAAGATTAAGTCATTTCAGAGCACGCCCGGTCACACACATATAATAAGCTTTCATTTTCCTTCCTACCTGTCAGCCTACCAACCTTCCTACCTATCTAGGTTCTAACCCATCTGGCCACCTACTTAACCATCGAGATTGATAAATCATTTGCATTTTTCAGAAACGTCACTACAGCTGTAACAGTGGACATTTAAGCATACGCGCAAAAAAATCTGCATAATTTCTAAGCTGAGGTTTTTCAAACTCACCAATTAAAACTCAATCGAACTTCTTGGGTAAACTAGCAAAGAACAATCATAACTGAGCACAATATGATTGATCTAACGGTCTTTTTACCTCATAAAATTACAAGGTGTGAAGGGAATATTTGGAAGGTTGGACCTGCTCTGGTTTGCATCAATCTCGTACCTTTTCTAAGACACAATGTGTGTGGCCAACACAGGTAAAGGTCTACCTGATAATTAGACTCGTTATTTACTCTTTAATCTCTTTTTGCAAAAACAAATATTCCAGGTAATAATTTACCCATAAAACGGCTCCCATTTGCAAAGCTAACAGTGGAACCATGAAATGGAAGCTTTAATGGTCTAGTTTAACCTCATTCATGCTGTAGGCATGTGGAAGTATTTTTGTGAATTTACTCAAATGAACTATGAGGTAAACGAAAGTTTGAAGACATTTAGTATTGAATATTTAACGAGTGATGCCATACATCAGATAGCCGGGCCGTATTATCGTCATTTTTTCCGTTTGCTTGCCATCCGTTTTATGCAAGTCCGAGTCTGAGTCTGATGGGG
>JBCAUI010005462.1:0-10218 GCA_038406195.1 Haplosyllis anthogorgicola
CCTAGGACTCTCACCGAGTATAGCCTTCCTACCACAGACCAGTAACAACACCCTGTTGACTGCCTGGAGGTCTAGCTGATACTGCCTGAGTAGTGTGCTCACTCAAGCTACTAACAAAATGGAAGCTGCTGTTCTCCCAGCTTACTCTGCAGCACGAGTAGTGGGAGGAGCTTATTTGGAGCATAATAGGTTATAGGCTCCCTCAATTCAAATGACCTTGACCTTCAAATGACCTTGACCTGTAAATTTGACCTTGGCCCCATTTACTTGTCTCAAACATCATTATAATATGTGACTGAAAACATTACCTTCCCGCATACGCGGGCGGTAAAAAAAATTAACTCCAGGCGCAATCATGAGTGCTGATAAGCATATCGTTTGCATTCAAATCCTGCAAAAAGGTGGCAGCGAGGTACACAAGTTCACTCCGATAATTTCAAGTGAGAACATTTTAAGTGCAATTCAGCCATAGATGATAAGTTTTCTTCCATTTACTTCGTAATTATGACGGTAATCAACCCAAATTTTCACCTTCCTCGTCCTGTATGTATCACTCATATCATGGAATAAAAATAGCTGAATGACATAAATTCTAATTCTTCAACTTCTTAAAAGTACAAGAGACAACTTAAAATTTGATGAATTCAGTCTTTAACTAAATATTGTTACCTTAACGCTCATAAACACTGCCAAGAATACCCTTCAATCGAAGGCCGAACTGTCCACTTTGCGAATAGTCATTAAAACACCCGTCATTAAAACATATATACAAGAACTTGACCTTTAAATGATCTTGACCTTCAAATGACTGACGTACATTTTCTCACCAGATCATTTGCTCACAAATCTTAGAATATTGAATATTGGCAGATGATGGTAAAAAATTGGGCAATTTTATTACTCAGATCATGAAATTACTCAGATCATGAAAGTGCCCCACCACAACTGAATTGAATGAGCTCAGCATGAAACTGAATTGTTGAGGGAAGCTAGACTTTTAATAGTAATTTCTTGATCTGATGACCATGAACGTGACCCAATGACCACCATACTAAAAATAAACTTTCTAGGTTAAGCGGCACGAAGGTTAAAGCCCGGACAGACAGACTGACACGACTGAAAACACTACACTTTTCCGGGTACGCGGGCGGTAATAACGGATCCAAATACACGAAATTTCATTTAAACGTTTTATCGTTGTACTTCCTTAATACGACAATCTCAACAACACTGGCATCATGATTTCCTACAAAAATGTCTCCTTATTTCATAAACACAAGTGTACAGAAGCCTAATGATCCTTCACCAATGAGATACGTTGATATACTTGTATTTTTAGGTTTGCGAAAACGATACGGTGATAGTGAACATTCACAATGAACTTGAGAACGGGGAGGGAACCATCATACACTGGCATGGTATGACAATGACGGGCAACGTCCACATGGACGGAGGTGGAAGAATAACACAGTGTCCGATACCAGCTGGAAATACCTTCAGGTAACCATTGTTTACGTTCATGATTCCCGAGGATTGGTCACCCATGAGTCAGTCAGGAAGTAAAGAATATCAAACGAGTAAACGTTATCTCAACAGTGAAGTGACATTTACCTGACATATAATTTACATTTACATTCAACAGTAAATCTGTAGTACAATAAAACATATGCATACATGTACAAGTATTTTTTAATGTTTGACAAAGAGATCAAGGAAATTTAAAGCCTACGATATATTGGCTTCCTGGCAATATTTTTATTGACACATTAAAACTTCATGCCCTCTTAATGTGCTCATGGAAAGTATATAATAGTATTCTAACTGATGTTGTCATGTTTATCCAGATACAAGTTTAAGGCCTATCCATCAGGAACCTTTGTGTATCACTCACATTTCGGTAGACAGAGGGCTGACGGGCTCAGTGGACCACTCATCGTTCAGGTGCATTGGCTATATTGTTTGGTTAGAAAGAAAACTCGTATCAGTAGGGCACAAAGTGTAGCTTGTATTTATTGCCCGCAGGTGCTGCCACAAATGTGGGCAGCAGAAAACTCCTATGCTTTACCATTGCAGTTCGGCACACCATCACATAATTTTAGATATAAAATCGTGATTTGTATGTTACGCTTTGTACCCTACTGCTGTTTTAATAATAAGACACACCCAGATCATAAAATTACTATTAAAAGTTTAACACCCAGCAACAGTTGAATTTCATCCAGAGCTCATTCAATTCAATTTTTGCCGGTCGCTAAACTTTTGATAGTAATTTTAAATGATCTGCAAAACACTGATTATGATATGTACTTAATGTAGAAACCTCGCCGCTTGAATCCTCACTACAATTTGTACGACCATGACTGTGATACACCATCAGGAGACTGCGATTGTACAACATTTATCAGTGAATGGGTTGAAAGGTACTTTTCCACTTTGCTTTCTTGGCACCTATCTATCGAACTTACCCTCCATGCTGTTCAGCTGCATGCTTTGGGCACAATTGTATTTTGTATTTATTGACGCTAAAAGGACATCGCAGTAAATTTATTTGAAGCATTCTCAAGTGTAACCTTACGTGGAACGTTTCAACAGATCATGAAATTACTATTAAAAGTTTACGTCCAAATTTCAATAACTCAGCATGAAATTTTCAATTGAATATCATGCCACAATTACAAAAAATTGTTCGGTATTACGTGGAATTGCAAAGGAAGATTCTACTTACATCTACACTCCAGCAAGTCTGATCCCCGCGTTCCATTCCATGTAATAATTTTTGGCGCACACTAATGTTTTCTTTATTTATATACAGAGATTTCCTGCGGTTCGAAATGGAAGCTTATCATTACTCCCCAACCAAAACAAGCAGACTAAAGCAATCGGCACTGATAAACGGAAGAGGTCAACATTACAACGCTACGAACGTCCTTCATCCCGGTGAAGTGGCGCAAACACCTCTGTACGTGTATAACGTAGAGGCTGGCAAGAGATACAGACTCCGGGTTGTCGGATTTGGCGTAAGCTGCTGGTATCAGGTAAATTTACATTAAACCACAGTTTAAGTTCAGGCAATTATCATGAAATGTAATTCACTTTGGTAACAATAGAAATTGATGCTGTCTTTTACGCAAACAACAACACAGGATTTTCTATTGTTGTGACAATGAATGAAATTTCCGCCTTGGTATCGAACTTTGCAAAACGGTTGATTTGGTAAATAAACACAAAAATTAATGCCCGACTTCAAAGCAGAATTAAACAAATGAGCAGTCTTCCGGCTGTAACAATTCTTCTCCAACCCATCCCTTTCACAGCTCTCAGTGGATAGTCACAAATTGCTCGTAATCTCTGCAGACGGTTACGATGTGGAACCCCTAGAAGTGGACGTCGTTAACATGCAGCCAGGTAGGAAAAAAGACAAATTTTTATGAAAAAAACCCCTTATGTAATTTTGTTCGGATGAAAGACACAGCTGTGTCCCAAAATAAACTCAATTTCCTGGGTCATTCATGATCTGAACGTTTGTACATTAATTATTAGGTGAGAGATATGACGTTGTATTTGAGGCGGATCAAGAAGTCGGGAACTACTGGATGAAGGCTTACTCGTCTGGCTGCGGAAATGCCCATGCCATTATAAGATACAACGGGGCACCTGATGCGGATCCAGATGGGGATAGAAACAGTCCCAGGCTTGGTGATGTGAGTTTATGAAGTACATTGTTTCAGTAATCTACTTTTGTGTGCTGCCCATCTTTGCACTACTCTAAAGTGCACCACACCAAATCAAGGTGCATAACACAAGGAGTCAAAACGTTGAGAAAAGTGCAAATATTTGTAAAAGTGATATAGTTCACAACCCTAAATCCTAGTCAGATCATGAAATTACTATCAAAAGTTTAGGTTCCTGCAACAATTGAATTGAAGTAGCTCAGTACGAAATTCAATTGTTGCGAGACGCTAAACATTTAATAATAATTTCATGATTTGTAGGTAAAACCACCTAACTTTGTTAATTTATAAACGAGATGATCAGAAGCAAGTTGCCTTAGTTGAGACAAGCCTAATGTACACTTACATGCTTAGATACTAAACGAGCCATACCCACTATCCACTGACGGTTATCACAATACAATGGCAGTGGAACTCAATAGTACGAAGAATGAGAATTTTTCTGGAGAACGAGTTGACGAAGTACATTTTATAGGTAAAGACCACTACCGTGAAATGAAGTGACCTCACAAAAACAGAAATAAAGTTGTATCAAAGAAATAAAGATGAAGTTTAAAAATATTACAGGGATGATTTCACAGGGTATTCGAGATGTTAACAATGTGCGCAAAAACCTCATCTTTTATAGCTATGGACTTTCTGTTAAATGACCATCACAAATGGTTTGATGATGAACATTATCCATCGGATGAAATTGCAAAGCAATTCCTGATACGAGCTCCTGTTTTAAATAACGTATCCTTGACAAAGTAATAAAAGATCAACAACCAAAAATATAGTATGCAGTACTTCAAAGATACACTTTAAAATATAACAAGCACATGTAATAGTTTTATTCTAAAATCAAATTATACAAAAAATGAGATTATTGTTTAAACAGAAATGCTGCTAAGGCAACTAAGTCAGGAAAAACTAAAGTAAAATAACAGAATGTGAGTCGGTTCATTATGAGTGATCGGAGATTTAGATCTACAATTGTTAATGTTCGAGCAAGGAAATAAGCTGGACGGTGATTTTTAAAATGTTGGCTGGCTTGTCAGTATCACATTTAACAGTACACTCCCAAATTGATACCCAATGCCCAAAATACAAGTACGGTCCCTCGAACTTTCAGAAAATTTCCTAAAACACAACTTTAAATGTTTTGTAGTACCTTAACATAAAATTCAGATATCATTCCAGAGTCCACCATCACCTCTGGTTACTCAATACAAAGATGTTGACCCCAATACAATCTGCAATTCCTCCACTATTGATCACGAAGCATGCTTGGAGAGGAGATGCAACTGCGCCCATGTAGAAAAACTGGGTCTTCATAAAGTGGTGGACCTCGTCTTCATCAACCTTGGTGGTGCGATTAGAGTGGGACATCCAATGCATCTTCATGGTTATCATTTTAGAACTGTAGCTCAGGGAGAGGTAATATAAAATCACCCCATTAATGTAACACAAAATATTTCCTGAACTGAAATTGTGAACTCATCTTTATGTGACAGAAATCCACAGATTGGCGGTCATTCGTCCCCAAAACAGGTAGGAGTTGCTTCCAGGTCCACAGAGCTAAACATGCTTTGTTAATATACAAGCCAAAAATGAATAATGCGCCAAATGAATAGTGTTCCACGCTGAGATATTATTCGCCTCATCAGGTCAGCATGACATTCAATTGTGACGGAACTACAAACATTTGACAGTAATTTCAAGGTCTGAACAGAATATTAGTTTCTTCGACGCTCGCACTTATCTGGGACATAACACAGAATTCGTATCACTTGTGTACATAAACGTATATAAGGGAGCTCCCATAAGGTGCCGTGTTAACATTCTGATACAAATTCCATGTATTGATCAGTGCACAAACGTTTTGATGTGACTTGTTCTCTCTCTTTGTCTTTCAAATATTTTTGGTTTCCTAGCATGCATGGTCACCTTCCAAACGATGGTCTCGCACCCAAGTGCTAACTGAGGCCGTTATTACTTAACTTCAGTTCAAATGGTCAAGCCTTTTTCCTGCATCAAAGATTAATGTTTCACCATTTTGAGTGATTTTTCTGCTTTTTTATGCCAGTAACACCTAACGCAATGTTTCGCACTTGATGGACCTCCCACAATCGGTGTTTATTTACATAGTTATTACACTTACTTTGCAGCTTGGCGATATAACGTCAGTTGACCAAGTGAAAAAGCTATACTACAAAGGTGAAATAAAATTCAAGACTGTTAACCCAACGTACAGAGACACAATTCAGGTACCTGCAGCCGGGTATATTGTTGCAAGATTCTACACAGATAATCCAGGTATACAAGACTGAATAAGTTTTAACCTCTGAAGTCTGTTAGGTATTTAAAGGAAATGAATAAGGTTTAATTCGAGACGAAACAGTACACGGAATTTGTATCAGTTTCGAGACGTCTAGAACAAAAGACAGGACAAAAGAATTTCACGCTGTGCTTTTGATGCGTCATTGTTCCCAAACTGATACAAATTCCGTGTACTGGTCTCCCTATTGTCCTTATCATGCGTGAGAAAACATGTGTGAAGCGAGGCAGCTTCTGAAATATCTGTCAATTTGTAAATGTTTGAAAACAAAAGTTATTCCGTTTTCATATCGCTTGTAATATTTAAGTTTGTTTTCGGAAATTCGATTTACTAATTAGTCTTAGTAAACTCCATGTGGAACTGAATTTTTGACTGAAGGAACTGACTTCAGACATACGCTATAATCTTTACAAAGTGACAAAACAACAACAGAGCAGGAAACGTCTCTATTTTGTTACAAATGAAAAGAACGCGATGTGAATATATTGTTCGCATTGCAAAGATGTCTTTCATTTACTTTGAGTTAAAATCAATGTTGTCTTTTATCAGGGTTCTGGTTGGTACACTGCCATATCGATGTACACGCAGATGTTGGCCAAATGATGGTTTTGCAAGTCGGGGAAATCAATGACATGACAAGAGAACCAAGAAATCTGCCGAAATGTGGAGACTATTTGCCTCCCATACACAGTGATGATTCACACGATTGGTCACAGGATCATGACTCAGGGTCACGTGAATCTTACGAAAATTTTAACTTGGACGATAAAAGAAACGAAGGAACAAAAGGTGGGCCAGAAATGAGCAAACTGCGAGAAAACTCTCACACTAAACCCGATTTCATTAAACATTTTAGAGACCTAAGAAAGAAACTTAGAAAAAATTAGGTAAAAAAGAATTACAATTTTTTAAAATGTTAAATTGCTCAATAATCAATTCTTGCTACAAGGTATTCAGTACTAATTCCTCAGGGAGGATGATTCTGTAAACTTTCACCATCAACATCCCATATTTGTTTTGGAACCTTTCATTTTAAATTTAAATTATGAAACAAAATAAGGTTTAGATAAAATGATTCAAGAAAGCTACACTGAATAGCTAAACAATTTGTTGTAATTTTTAATAAAATACTGTAAAGATCTTGAGATCTTGTCTACAAGTTTACTGCAGCTCGTGTTCATTTGACCTGTTGTTCTAGTTTTAACATAAAGGAAGACAGCATTACTTCATCATATTCTAATTGGGTAATCATAAAATACAATGACTCATTCGGAAACTCATTACAAAGAGAATTAAACTGCTCACAACTCAAGACTGTCCCTGCCAAGACGTGAACTCAAATTCGACCAAAGTGTTATATACTTAGAGAAGTTTCTGTTGGTCTTTAACTTATTTCTGAGATGGTTCAACAAATGGAAAGATTTGCATGTTTGATTTGTACTGATTTATTTCTGTCAATGGCAGTCACAAACTAAGACATGTGGACGGTAGCAATTACAGTACTTTTAGCTGTCAGTGATTTGGCTACATCGAATGGATACACGGCATCAAACTTTTCATTATGGCTACAGTAAGTACAATATTTCTTATCCGCATAGGTGTAAACAGCCTATCAGCAGTTGAACATTTTCTCAGATGACTTTACAAAGAAACTCAGCAGAAGGTTGAAATTTTAGAAATCATTATGGGATTTCATACTGTTTCTTTGATTTGAGCAGCAAAGCATGACTTTTTTTAGTTCCCCAATTAAAGAGACGTGGACCAAAATTTTTTGCTATTATACATACGATACATTTACTTTTGTTACAGACTTACAAATGCATCAGAATTTAACTGCACAGTGGACAATTATCCTGTACAGCATTTGGCTTCATCGTACAAAGAATACATGATCGGTTATGATATGCACAGGTACTGGCTCGGAACAATTTCGGTTGTGGGCTTTATTGGTAAGTAACTTACACCGATGATGGAATGGTATGAACTAGAAATTAAATTATATTTCAGCAAATACATTACTCCTTTAGTCGTATGCAAATGAATATAAAATTGATATTGTAACGGTAGATAAATGAGTAATTGAGTTTTTAATTTAATTTTAATTTCAGGTAATATTTTCTCCATCATTACGATCCCACCTCATAATAGAAAGTTTTCAACTTGCTTATACATGGCAACGTTAAGTTTTTCTGATAATGCAGTTTTGTTTGTTGGAGGTAGGATTTTTGTTTTCTGATTTAAAATACACATCGATTAATCTCTTTGAAACGGTACAGGACGAAAGGGCGGTCATTTTGCACGAAAACAGGGCTAGACTGAGCTGCCACTTCCATCCGCCTAAACATGCTTTGCTACTAAATGAGCCAAAAAGACAATCCATAAGCCTATCACACAAAGTCGTGTAGGTAGTCGTGTCATGAGGATAATAGTAATAATCCTCTCTTGGAAATAAAGAGTAATAACACTTATGACAACAGTCAGTCTGATATCAGCTATAAGATGCACAGACAAGTCAGCAAAAGTTTCCAATTTATTTGCATCTGTCAACTTTCACGCTGTGATATCCCATATCGTGTGATTAAAAGTTTAGCGCCCCGCAACAATCGAATTTCATGAGCTCATTCAATTCAATTGTTGCTGGGCGCAACACCTTTGATAGTAATTTCATGATCTGATAGATCTAACTTTCATGGCCTGATTGTTAATTTTTTATTTCAGCTCATTCTGTCGTGGCAACAGAAACTACAATAATGAACTTCAATTACCTGAAGTTCTCAGCTACACCGTACACAGTGCAGCACAACTTGGTACTTTCATAATATGCGCCATGACATTTGACAAATATCTTGCCATAAAGTACCCACATAGATCTGTCTCTACTTCAACACTTAAAAGAACAAAGCTGGTTATTCTAATTCTACTTTTGTTTTGCATGATATTTAATGTTCCTCACATTTTTACGAGCAAGGTACATCCAGGTCCTCTGTGTACGTGCTATGAAGGGGGCATTCCTGTTAAGGTATACTCCTGGTTATCATTCGCCTTAAATAGTATTCTTCCCTTTTCCTTTCTAACCACCTTCAATGGCATTATGATCTATGAGGTGAGGAAAGCGAATACAATTTTTAAGAATAATTTTTTGAAATATAGCAATGGTTCTTTTGCGAGAGAAGAATCAAGAAAATCGGTAGAAAGACAACTATGTGTCATGTGTATCGTGTATAGTTTTCACCACTCCCAATTATGTTAAGCATATTTTGAACACCTTTATCAATTGGAAGGTCTCTCCTGGGAGGTATGCCAGGTTCGTTCTATTTTATGCGATCACTCATAAGATGTATCTAACTAATAGTGTCGTCATTTTTTATCTTTACTGTGTAAGTGGTATAAAATTTAGGAATGATTTTATCAAGTTATTCAAATGTAAATCAAAATCTAAGGATATTTCGAGAAAAAAAGTTTCAACCCAAGAATCGCTTACAAATCGATCTCCTCTGTCTCCCTTGTCTACAAATGCGTTCTTTTAACTTACTTTTTTGTTCTTTATGTTTTAAATATTTTCAAATTAAAGATCTAAAAGATACCGATAAAAACCGATAAAGACTTTTTCTTGAATAATGCAACTTCAAAGAAAGTGTAATTTTTTTTTCAAAATAAATCGAAGAAATTTCACGTTATGGTTTTATTCGTTCATGTCTTTTTATTTTAGAAACGATAAACACTGTAATTTGTTTTCTGTAAAAACACTTTAAATCGATCCTTGAAGTCCCCTAAAAAGTTTCCAATGCTGTCTCGAGACTTTATGCAGTACACAAAAATTGTATCAGAACTTTAACGCGGTACCTAATGATCCGCACAAAAATCACCAAGCATTACAATATTTTCCTATTAACTGCGCCTTGAAAACTGACCAATGTGCTTAAGTAAACATTTCTTGAGTGTGTATAAGCAGCAGGAAGCATGAATAAAAGCAATAAACGATATTTTGTGACATTTCTGCTTCAATAAAACTTCAATAAAACTTTATTTAAAGTAAATCTTTTGTAAGTAAAATAATTCAAAATTAAAATTTGTCAATGGTACTTAAATAAATTGTGGTAAGTAGCTAAGCTCGGGTGTGCGGTTAGCTGGCTACCCGTGCTGGCTGCTTCCTTCTTAGTGTGTATT
>JBCAUI010005473.1:0-10218 GCA_038406195.1 Haplosyllis anthogorgicola
AACTTATCGAGAGGAGGTGCCACTCCTGAACCATTGGGCAACCAGTAACAGTAACAAGCAAAGATCATATCAGCCCAGGTAATCTGTGACAATACAAAATTCAGAACATAATGACACGATTTCATTGGAGGGAAAGTTAACAAAATTCAGATATTTTCCATACTGCACAAGTAAGTTTACAGGTAATACTAATACATGTAACTGTTTGCTAGATATCGTTTACAAATTTGCCAAGTGAATCTCTAAAGATACAGTTTATAATTGAATTTGTATTAGGCTTTAAAGATTGGTCCTTAACATTTTACAGTTCTGTAACGGATCGCTCTGCCAATTTAGGAAAGATGGTGTACTCACACTATCACCGACAAAGTAGCCGTTTCCTCCGTTGTTTTCACACAAATGTTTGTCTAGGTAAGTGAAAAGTGTTGGTAGAGTTTCTTCACGGAACTTCTTTCTTAATTCCTCCTGTAAAAGACAAAATGCACATTTTATATTTTATTTGTATTCATCCAATGTCATGATATTGAGTATATAATCAAAATTAGCTGGGTCTCAACGGAAATGAAACCCATCTTGTGCTAACATGCCCCTCATTTTGATCAATTGTTCATCAACAGTTACATTTGCAACTACTGAACAATAGCATTTTTATCACAAACACCCCAAAAAATGGGCTTATAGAAATATTGTTATGTGAACACCATGGTGATAAAATATCTGGTAAAGTGGTTTAGTTGATACGAGGCGAATGGAGCCGTATTTTAATTTGAGAAAATGTATACCTTCTTTTCCGCATCCTTTTCACGCCTGATTGGTACACTGGGTTTGACCATAAAATCTTCAACGGAATCTCCAATCATGTCAACCTTACACTGATCCAAGAGGGAGTTTCCGGCAAAGCCTAAATAAAGGACAAAGAAAATTAAAACTAAGAAAACTGCACGTTTAGTTAATTCGAGTCATTACTTCAAAGGTAAATTGTTAACTCTTAGGATAGATAATAATTTATTCTGGGAACGATACATTTCTTATACATGTACTTTACCATGTAATTCTTAAGATTTTTTTTCAACCCGATTTCTTACCCCATGATTTGGCCAGGTACCTCACAATAGCCATACTGTGACACAAAACTTCTTTCTTGTCTCCATTTATGATCTCCACATATGGACACTGACCGTATGGGGCATCTAAAAATAAACGAAGAAACTTATAAAAATGCATATATATACCTGTATAAAAAAAAGAATGTGCTGTTACCGAATACACTATTCCCGATGCCTTTAAGAAAATTACAAAGTCTTTCATGTATTGCATTTTTTCAAGATAGTTTGGGGTTTCTGAGATTAATTTTTGTGACTCATGTGATTGTTTAAGGTTTCATGATTTCCACTTTTTTTTGAATGTATGAAATATGTTGTCAACGTATTCATTTACCCACCCTTTTTGTATGTTTCTAACCACTCATCATGTTCAAATCGAACATCTTCAAACTTGACTCCAGCCAAAGCGAACATCATTCTGATGGGTTCACCACGGCCCTTACCGGAGTAGTACAAAACTCGGTATTGAGTAGGCATTCTGAAAAAGAGTAAGTTTACAGTTACACTACACGAAAAACTGGTATTGTACAAAGCAAAAGCTTTGAATATTCCTGCTTGATTTGAAAATTAGACTTAAATTACTTTTTTTTCATTCAAGGTTGTCTCCCTTAATATTACTGTATGAAAAATCTCTTCTTGTCCAAAACATTTTTGTAATAATATGTCTCTCACCTGAGAATCTACAGTTGAAAAATATCCAGGGATCCGGCAGACTATTTCACTCGGAGTGAGTTGCAGATTGTAGTGAAGTTTACTTTTTGCGATCTCATTTTATAGCAGTGTCCCATACGTATGCAGCAGATGTTTAATCATACAGGTCCATTATTACGCAACTACACATCCAACACAGCCTGCATGTGTTTTTCTTTTTTGTGGTTTTTTTTTTCTTGACCAACATTTTGATGCAGGCTCCTTCTATTCAGGTCTTAAATGTGTATGATTTGTGTTTTGATCGAAAAAACAAAACAAGATAAAACACCATAATGGTCACAGCGCAACTGAAGAGACACTCTGCCTAAACTACCTCCCTTATGAAAGTACAATTTGGTAGACCATATATTTGTATGATTTCAATTTAAGGCACACTCTGAAGTCAAATTTTACATCAATGGACCCATAAAGCCAGTTACCGTTTAACCTTGGAAGTTGTAATTTACCCGAATCCGGTTTTTAAAAAAATGTAGATTACTGTTTGGAATATTTCTAGATTTAACATTTTTTGCTTTGTTGCAAAACGAGAAATTTAGCAAGTCTTAAATTAATTTAACTTGAGAATAGGTAACTGTTATGTTTAGAGTAAAAACATGTGAAAAGTGCAAATAAAAAAAAGAATCTACAGATATTTGTCTTAATTCACTCGCCACCAAATCTACCAAATTTGCCAAACTTTTCAGACATATGAACTATCTGATTTCAAGATTGATTTTGCTCTTAGTCATTTTCAGTTCATACATAACCTATATTTGTTTGTCTAAATTCAGTCTGTATACTTAGTTTTGAAAATCTGTTTTTGAAAATTCCTTGTTGGAAAAACTTCTCCAATGACAGGTTTTGGTATGAGTACTGACTTCAGATTTGTTAGATTTCAGTAAAATTACTGGTTAGCTTACATTTAGATTTGATGGAACTGCAGATCAGCCAGTGTGAGTTTCCCTTTACCGAAACTGGGAAGGCACGGAAGTTGACACCGTGAAACTTTGGATGAGTGCTGAAAGCTTGTGTGGGAGAGAAATTGGGACTCAGATTTCCTTCCGCCACACTTTTCTGCACGTCTGGCCATTTCGACAATATTTTTATATTATACTTAGGCATATATTGTTTTATATTTCTTTTGGAAAAGTCTAAAACAAAATCTATTATAATTTCCTGACAGATGAAAAGTCAGGACAAAGAAATAGCCGACATTCTCTAATCCTGAGTTTCATCTTGTTTTTAAATCAGTAAAGAAGAAAGTATTTAACTTCCCCCGAATTTAAGTCCTAGAATTCATGAAATCCTATTCTACTTGGTAGCTTTGTACAAGGCAGCCTTGTGTTGCTTTATACGTCTCGGATAATAGCTCTGTACGCATTTCTCAAAAGCTCCTTCACTTTGCACGTAAAGATCAGGAATGTTAGTGCAATAGCCCCCAAGGCTCAAATGTACTTACATCATTACACACAGCACGCCTGAGTACTTGCCAATGCATGGCTGCTCTTCACTTCGTGTTCAGGTTCCAGTGAGTACAGATGTATCAGTAGAGTCAATAAATTTAGTTGAAGTAAAGACCAAGCTTTCTTGTTTCTGAGTGTTCCATCAACGCATATTAGCCGCAGGAATAGTTCCACATCATGGGAACCTAATCACCCTGTAGAGCTGAAGAAAGGTTTGCGGAGAAATGAAAGGATTTCTTGAGTCGTAACATGAGGTTATGTCATTTCGGACCGAGTTCTCCTTTCGTGTATCGGTTGAGTTCGTGCACTGGAATTACATGCATACATTACTTTTCGGGGAAGTGATATCCTTCAAAGAGTGATATGTTAGCATGCATCTCTTCTTTTTTTTAAATTGATATGTTTGGAAACATTGACAGAAGACTTTATTGAGAGTACTTTGAAAAGTAATTATAAATTATTGACTATCTTGTTAAGTCAGGGGAATTATGATTAGACAATAGATTTCAATAAGGGCTATTCAGCAAAATAGGAAAAAATTAGTCGCTGTCGCTCACCTTCCGAGGGAATAGGCTCAGTTTCATAGTCATAGCAATAAAAACATATTGACAGCTATTGTTAATCATTGTTAACGATGTCAAGGTCAAAGACAAAGTCAATGTAATTTTAAGGTCAAATTTGTATTTAACTTCTTTTATGCTTTAAGGTTTATGGGGATTAAATGACTATTTCGGCAGTGGGCCCCCATTTTATTCAACCGTCTCTGATTGCTCTTCAAAAAATGTTTAAGATGATTCGCTCCTCTTAGGTGAAAGTAATGCCATGTTTAACTGTTTTTATTTTTAAAATTTTAAAGAGGAATTTGATCTGCGCTGCTCAGACCATGAACATTGATGCGCACTTTTGTTTTATGCACATAGCAGTGTGGAATTCAAAGCTGCTGATGACCTTTAACAAGCCACCATTCTTAGTAATGGGTTTCAAGAATTTGTCTCTAGCTTTCGTCGATTAAAGAAAGCTCTTCAAATATAATTACAAAATTCTCAAAAATCACATGCGACCGCACACCATATATTTTAGTTATAAAATGAAAGAAGGCAAGTTTTGTAAATTCAACAGTAATATTTTATTTTCTCGAAAAAGATTCGAACAAGTTACTTATAAAAGGTATGATGTCTTGATTTCTTGTTTCCAAATGGGTTTAACTATACATGAGTTCAGGAAACACTAACATTTTGGTTTAACAACAGTAAAGTTGATTGTCATCAAACTTTATATACTAACAGTACACAGAATTCGTATCAGTTTGGGGACAATGGAGTGTCAAAAGCGCAGTGTGAAATTCTTATGTCCTCTTTTTTGTTCTAGACGTTCCAAAACTGATACAAATTCCGTGTACTGCAATGAGGTAAAAATGTAACAGTTCTTCTCATTTTGGTAAGTACTAAATTTTTACAGTTCTGTAACGGGTCGTTCTGCCATCCATTTAGCAATGTTTGGATGTGCTTCTGTTCTCTTGACGAGTGCTGCGAGCCTTGGGAACTTATCGAGAGGAGGTGCCACTCCTGAACCATTGGGCAACCAGTAACAGTAACAAGCAAAGATCATATCAGCCCACGTAATCTGTTAAAATAAAAAAGAACAAAGGTGTAAATGGAAGGCTTCATTGGAATGAACATTGACAACATGTCAAAATTGGAACAATCATCTGATCATCATCTCTCGAGAAATAAGAATATTTTGGGACAATGAAAATTTCTCAGTGATTGGGGTTGTGTTTGATGAGAACAAAATTGTGCAAATTTCACACTGTATACGGAGTCACTAAATAACAACACAATTGATATGTCTCATTACAGTGTATTTGCATTAAACTGAATAAGTACATAGTGCCATGTGGTTGAAATTTACTGAGGTTTTACCCTGATCACCTATTGATCATTTCAGCTACATTAACAATCCAGAATCATGTACTTACACTATCACCGACGAAGTAGCCATTTCCTCCGTTGTTTTCACACAAATGTTTGTCCAGGTAAGTGAAAAATGTTGGTAGAGTTTCTTCACGGAACTTCTTTCTTAATTCCTCCTATAAAACATGGAATTTATGCTGACGATATTAATTTGTTCATTTGTTGAAGCAGCAGTGGGTAAATGTGATCAGTGTATGCAGCAAAAATGATAGTGAAGGGACATCAAATAAATCATGCAAGCTCTCCTTCCGACTTCTTATCCATAAAATCATTTATTGGGATGTTGCAAAGGACACCTTTTGATATTTGGTGGTAGCTTTTATTTCCACAACAGAAGTATTGTATACCTTCTTTTCCATATCCTTTTCACGCCTGATTTGCACACTGGGTTTGACCATAAAATCTTCAACGGAATCTCCAATCATGTCAACCTTACACTGATCCAGGAGGGAGTCTCCAGCAAAACCTGAATAAAGGACAAAGAAAATTCAGGTAAATATTACTTCAAAGGTAAACTCTCAGGATAGATAATAATTTATTCTCAGAATGATTTATTTCTTATACTTTACCATGTATTTCTTATCTTAATATTTTTCTTTCAACCCAATTACTTACCCCAAGATCTGGCCAGATATCGGACAATAGCCATACTGTGACACAAAACTTCTTTCTTGTCTCCGTTGATGATTTCCACAAATGGACACTGGCCGTATGGGGCATCTGGAAATAAATTAAGAACCTTTTTACCAGCAGAATGTGCTGTTGCTAAAATAATAATAAGTACCGAACACTATTAGGATGTCTTTAAGAAAATTACGAAGCTTTTCAATGTATTGCATTTTTTTCCTACACCAGAATATAAAATGCCCATTGGATGTAAGGCCGAACAGGTGCTGCCCCATCAACTGTTTTTACCAATGAACTTCTGTCCATTGGCTTACTATGGGAAATCCAAAATATTATCACACTCTCCACTTGTGATTGCAAAAATGACGAATTTCCTAAGTAACATACAATTCGAATTGCAATGAGGTAGATCGGGTTTCTGAGATTAATTGTAGTAACTCATGTGCTTGTTTCAGATTTTATGCGTGGAAAATGTTGCCAATTGAGGTTGTCTGTAAAATGGTACACAAGCCTCGTGCGCTTTTCAAAGTTTGAGGGAAGGAGGGGCAAAAACTTCTAGAAACTGTCATGGCAGCTGGGAAGTCAACTCAAGATTTCCATCGATTCAAGAAGTCGTAGTGCCATGTATTGCATGCGGATCAATAAACGTATTCAATTTACTCACCCTTTTTGTAGGTTTCTAACCACTCATCATGTTCAAATCGAACATCTTCAAACTTGACTCCAGCCAAAGCGAACATCATTCTGATGGGTTCACCACGGCCCTTACCGGAGTAGTACAAAACTCGGTATTGAGTAGGCATTCTGAAAAAAAGAGTAAGTTTACAGTTACACTACACGAGAAACTGGTATTGTATAAAGTAAAAGCTTTAATATTCGTGCTGATTGAAAAATGAGGTTTAATCATATATATTTTTTCATTCAAGGTTGTCAACCATAATGTTATTTCATGAAAAATCTCTTCTTGTTCAAAACATCTCTCACCTGAGAATCTACAGTTGAAAAATATCCAGGGATCCGGCAGACTATTTCACTCGGAGTGAGTTTCAAATTGCAGTGAAGTTAACTTCTTACTATCTTCCTTTTATAGCAATGTGCACCCACATACGTGTACAGCAGATGTTAAATCATACAGGTTTATTTTTACGTCCCACATCCCCTCCTTGTGTTTTTCTCCTTTCGGCACATTTTATGTGGTCTTCTCTTAATTGGATCCTGAATGCCAATGATTTGTGTTTTACTTGCATACCGTGGCAGTTCACACAGTTCGAAGAAGGATAATAGATTAGCAAAGCAAATGCATAAAGTATCATTATGGACAAAGCGCAGCTGAATAGACATGTTCTCTAAAGTACCTCCCTTATGAAACTGCAGTTTAGTAGACTAAATTTTACATCCGATGAACACATAAACACTATTAACGGTTTAACCTTGGAAGTTTAAACTTAACATGAATCAGCTTCCTGGTACAGAAACTCGGAAGGCATGGGAGTTGACATCTTGAAACTTTAGATGAGTGGTAAAAGCTTGTGTGGAAAGAAGAATCGGGACCCAGATTCCCCTCCACCGGACTTAAGCATAGATTGTTTTATATTTCTCTTGGAAAAGTCCACAGCGAAATCCATTAGTTATACTTTTCATGACACATGAAAAGCTGGGACAATGGAATAGCCGACGTTCCATTATCCTGACACTCATCTTGTTTAGAATGGTAAATCAGTAAAGAAAAAATGAGCTTTCAAAAAAAAACAAAAACAAAACAACTAAAACAAAAATAATAACAACAACAGAAAAACAAAAAATTAGTAACTGACCTAAGAATAGTCCTCTTTTTAGGCATTACTGCCAGTTATTTTACTATATTTTGTATAAAATTTTGGTATAATTTGCCTAATTTTCAGGCAATGAATGAATGAATTTCGAAAACCTTAAATAGCTCTGTACACCTTCCTCAAAGGCCATTCACTTTGTTCGTAAAGATTAGGGATTTTAGTGCAAAAGCACTCAAGGTTGAAATGCACCTGCATCCTCACATGTAGCACACCTGAATATGTACCAATACGTCTCTTCACTTCATATCCAGACTCCAGTGAGTACAAATGTATCAGTAGAGTCAATAAATTTAGTTGTAGTAAAGACCAAGCTTTCTTGTTTCTGAGTGTTCTGTCAATACACTTTAGCTGCAGGAATAGTTCCACATCATGGAAACCTAATCACCTTTCAGAAAGTCTTGTAGAGAAATGAAAGAAATGAAAATTCTTGGTCATAAGTCATAATCTAAGGCTAAGGTTATGTCATTTTGGACCAAGTTCTCCATTCATGTACCAGTTGAGTACACAAATACACAGGAAAAGTAATATATTTTTTGACTCAATTTGGTAGACATGTTAGCATGCATCTCATTTGGAAACATTAACATTAGATTTTATTGAGAGTACCTTGATAAGTAATTATAAATTATTAACTATCTGTTTAAGTCAGGGAGATTATAATTAGGCAATAGATTTCAATAAGGGCTCTTCAGCAAAATAAGAAAATTGGTCACTGTCACTCACCTTCCAAGGTCATCAGTTCAGTTACAAAGTCACGGAAATAACAAATATTGACAGTTATTGTTATTGATAGTTATTGTTGGTAATAGATAGCCAAAATCTATACCCACTGTTGGGTATGCCACCTACTGGCTGTTGTTGGAATCAAGCATAGAGCAATGGCTGCTCAATAAATATTTCAAGTTTTAAACCAATTCTTTGTCTATGTTACACACTGCAAACTATCATATGGTGTCAGAAGAAACAATTTGGAGAGTTCAGAGAAGTATTTAAACATGTTTTTCAACAATGGTGTCACCTAAATTTGCTGTATCAATTGTCTAAAGTGGAGGCTTTGAAATTTCAAGATGGAGGAACCATGCTGTTTTCCAAATATGGAACTGTGATATTTCCATCAACTTTTAAGCCAGTTTCATACTTTTCAAGGATTGGACTGTATCCAGAACATTTACTAAAGTGACGCCAATGTGTTTATATGTATTTTACTGCTGAAAATGAGCCATTTTAAGACAATTGGACAAAAGTGACAATCATTCCAGCTGCTTCTTGTTGGTGTGTTTTACCAGTGCTCATGATGTATCATGGCAGAGTTCTACTTCCTGGTGGTATTTTTCATATTTTCAAATGCTGTTCTGACAACAATACGACTATTTCAGCCTTTCTAAAGGCTATAACTTTTTTGGTGTTGTGTTTTTCACACCCAAAATTGACATTTTGGCATTTCAAGCTGTATTCAGCTCACAAGATCTGTTCTTAAATTTCTTCCAATTTTGACAGGTCTTTGTTTACATTGTGAACATCATGTTGTAACCCCCATGACAAAATGTCAAAGTATCTGTGATTTGCCCAGTTGATCAAGGTTTTAAACGCTTGTCATGATCATTGTATGGATGTATTTCCATTTAGTACTGTTCAGAATTTACCAGATTTGCTAATTCTACATGTATCTTTCCAGTTTTTCATCCAGTTGTACCCTCCACAAACATCACAATGCCTGACACAATAAGTGTCCCAATCAATAAACCTAGTTTTAACTGGGATAGTAACAATGTGTATGAGTCATTCAATAACCTTCTGGTAGATGGACCATTTTCCAAACTGGATGACAAACAGAAAGTTGTGACACTGCTCAACTGGATGGATGGTAAAGTTTACAACATATATGAAAAGGATCTTGTATTTGCAGACCCTACTCACAAACAGGTACTAGATAAAGTTCTTGATGGGTTTGATGTTTATTTTATGCCCACAAGCAGAATGATACGTGCATGGTATCAACTTGGTTCAATTTATTCCAACCATTGTAAAGACCAATCCAATTTTATGACCAAGTTGCACAATTTAGCTAATGATTGCAAGTTTACAAACAAGGATGAAATTATTAAATTTATGTTCTTAACACACAATTGTCATAAGCACATACAGGAGCAACTTCTTAAGGAAGTAACAAAAGAGATGTCAGTGTCTGATGTGCTAAATATAGCAAGGAAGGTTGAGGCCATTATTCAAAGTGAAAAGTATGCACAGAACTTCCAAGACGGCAAGTCCAATAATACATTTGATGTAAATGTTGTCTGTAAGCATGACCAAAGTCATAGTAGACACCCTAGGGGTAGGGGTTGCCAATGCAGTGGTGGTCCTGGCCACTCCCAATCTGGTCAGTGCAAAGGTAGTAATTGCCAAGCGAGTCACCCTCCTCACCAGTGTCCAGCATTCAACCAAAAATGTTTCAATTGCAATAAACTCAGACATTTGAGCAAGTGTTGAGGGTCAGAACAAAATCAGCTGCAAACCCAAACTTCAGGACATG
>JBCAUI010005484.1:0-10217 GCA_038406195.1 Haplosyllis anthogorgicola
TCAATAGGAACCTAAATCAATGAACCATGGCTGCTGGACAGGGAATTTGGTCTCCTCTGGCCAAAAGAAATATTATTTGCTTCAAATAGAATGATCCGGGCATAAATCAATACCCTAATGCTATTCCAATATGGATTGTGAAGTTGACCCATCACTATCTATTTTAAGGGAAAAAGTCACTTCATGATGGATAAAATAGGAGTCAGCACTTCCTAGGTAGGAATCTGTAAATAGAAGGCAGTATCAATATGTACGGTAGCTAATACCTATTTAAAATACATGTTGTAAATCCATCAAAATGATCGTTGTGTGTGATCCACTTCATATCTATGTTAATTATTCTGGATCTCAACTTACAGTATCAGGTCACCCAATATGTATGTGATTTGCATAACAATTAGTGATTTGCATAGCAACTATTTCGAGTGTTGCTTGAGCTGTGGTACTGAACACAGTGTTTTTGATATTTGTTCAAATCTTACATCCAAGAAGGAAAGGTGTGGAAGGTGCCAAGATGTTGGCACTGGTCAATTGGGTGAATCAGACATGGTTACAAATTGGACCTTATGATGTGTGCAAGTGAGACCCAGAGCCTCCTGAGGTTGAGATGATTGTGCATTGATATCTTACTGAATTTGACTGGAATAAAACTATATACATTGCACTGACTGCAGACTTGATCTTTTACATTTACAAAAGCATGATTAAAGGAATGAAACTGGATGTCTCAAAAATACTATACGATCACAAATATGTGTCAATACATGCTGTTGCACCATTGACACCAATGTTAAATTTTTTGGCATAGACTAGATCTAGGTCTAGACTAGCTCAGCATCTAGTCTAGAAGGTGTTTTGAAATAAATTATTATCATAGATAGTCCTAGATCCAGTTAAACTATATTTTATTTCGTCATTTTGTTTACATTAGCCATTTTCATGCCAGTACCATGTGTTACAGATGGAATTTTGAAATAAAAATTGCTGAAATTAGGGCGTTTCAAATGCCAAAAGCTTTAACATTGGTGTCAATGGAGAAAAAATAGCAGATCTAGCACAATGACACCGATCCATCATAAATAGCAAGTCTAACACAGTCGATACCAGGGGCCTGATAAAGTGAGAGTTGATTCCTCACCCTGACAAACCGGAACGGACTCATTTTCGGTGCCAGCGTGTAAACATGGCGTCAACCCAGAGTGAAGGAAAAGAGCAGACAGCAACTTCTGAAACAAAAACAGCCCCAAATATGGAAGAACAACAGAGTACAGCAGATGGTTCACAGCCAGTACCCTTATCAAAACGTTATGGTGTTCCATCTACTGGTTTGGAGCAAGGATTTTATTCGGTAACCAAGTTTACACTTGTCAAGAAGACTACCTGCGTGGCAGGTTGACACTTGCCATTTCAATGTTTTGCTTGTAATGTCTCCCCAAATGTAAATATTAAAGATGCCTTTGACATTTATGAAAAAGGATTAATCAGTTTACATTCAACCTAATATTGAATCCCACTATGAATAGCCTTTTCATTCAATATTTACCAGGAAAAAAATGGCTAACTAAACTCGTCTCGGCATGTAGTCCACTTTATGATAAGATAAGACCAGCTTGTAAAGTAATTTAGTGAAGGGATAAAACTTCATAAATATGATAGATTTAATTCACTCAAGTGTCAAACAAAACGAAACGAACCTTTGAAAAAGGGGTTCGTCTCCTTCAAGCAGTAATTGTCGAAAAATATCTACCACTTCTTTTAGAATTTTATGAATCCAATGTTCGCCAAGATGGAAGAAACTGTAAAGAAAAACAACGAAATGCTGGATGAAATTCAAAGGTAAAAATATCTGAAAACAGTGAAACTGTCTTATCTTCGATTTGGTGGGCGTGGCACCATGTTTCCTGGAACACCTTGTCCTCCAGTTCTTCTGCCTTTGACATTACATGTATATATAATATCTTTCGTACTTTGTGAAACGTACATTTAAATTGTATTAAGTGGTATTAATGAAGAATGACGTCAGGTTTATTTTTATATCATGGTTATCAGATTTATGTAGTTCCGCCCCCCCCCCTCCCCAGAAGCACTAACCTGTTCACTTGTACAAGGCCTTCAGTGTTGTCAATCCGTTATTAGTAAGAACCATCTCCTCCCAGATCAACTCCCAATGGAGCATTAGGTGACATGGCAGCAATATTGGCATTCCTGCTTCAGCACGTCAACCGAGGGAACTGCTTGTTGTTTCTGTTTTCATCTTTTCGCACACCCCTCACTTTGTCTCATTGATAACCTTGATAGAAGTGAGCCCAAATGTGTTCTTTTTTGTGTACCAATCACACAGGCTTGATACTACACACTGCCGCCTTTTAATGAGTTGCAGACCAATCTGAGCAACATGGAGCAAGGAATTATTTTGTTGCCAAGTGGCACTACCCAAACTCAAACCCATGACGTTGATATGATATGATATGAATTTATTTTCCTTTGTCCTACATTTAAGAGTTTATGTATATCACAAAGTTACACAAAGTAATAATTTCAAAGGAAGGTTAACACGACGAGTCAGAATTGACTGTTCTGTAAGTACATGTACAGCACACGTAACCTAAATTTAAGTTAACATTTCATAATAAAGGATGTGATGTATGATTATAAGATCAATTACCCTGGAAAATAAATAAGTGATAATATTAGTTAATCAGATGCATTTTAAGAGAATGAAAAAGATGGAAGAAGTAGATGATATGAAATGGAGTGATAGTGGTTGGTGGTTGGGCATCAAGTACTTAATGTAACAAATTTTTTACTTAGTGATTTAGTGTTTTTACACATTTGATTTCATTTTGTGATATGTCAGAATCAAACAGTTTTTGAACGTTTTCAGGGACCTATTTCTTTTTCAAATTAAATCCCAATTTTAACAATTCCAATTTAATTATTTTTTCGGATTTCAGGATTTGTATTCAAAGCCCACTGCAGTAATCACTCGGTTGCGATAACAGTACATTTAAATTAGCTTATTTAACAGGAAAATGGAAGAAGACAACGAAAAGAGACGTCGGGAGAGATTGAGTAGACATATCCCGGGTCCACTGCAGGGAAAGTATGTCGTACAAACCATTCTGACTAGAGCACATTAAAATGCATTCTTGTGATTTAATTACATTCGAGTGTGTAAAGATAATGGTCTACTAACGTTTTTATTGGTACTGAAGTTTCTGCACCGACTTTTTATTTCGTAATGACAGAGGCAAGACCATGGAAGATATTATGAAGCACATCCAAGATCTGGTCATTTATGAAAACTTCCGTGATGATGATGATCCATCCAAGATGCTGTAAGTAATGAATATATTTACATTTACAAACTAATTTGTGAACTATGTAATTTTTCTAAAACAACGCAAATTACGTTCGTTTATTCAATTTCGTTTTTTGTCTTTTTTCTTTTAGACCGGCTAAACTAAAAAGTTTGGATTCACATGCTGATGTCGCTGTCATGGGACACAGTATAGCAGCATATGTTTCTACACTGGAATTGGCACACCTGAGAACATTCATCACCCGTATTGTATCTGATACCACATTGTGGATTTCAAGACTTTTTAGGTAATTTTCGAAAGCTAAACTAACTTCTAGTTATCAAAGTATTAATAACGTCTTTAGAATATGCCTTAACTGAATAGACATTCATCATTCATGTGAGTATAGACAAAACTTCACATCAAACTACACTAACAATATTTTAGGTTTAATGATGCATCAGCATATTTCCATGAGGATGAGCGAGAGGGACTGGTGAGAGTTGCAAGACTTGCTCTTCACCAGAAATATGCCAAGTTAAACACGGATGGTTATGAAGCGATGTACTCCAGACCACCTGTTATATATATCAGTGCTGCTGCTAAACCAGGATTAGGTCATTATATCTGTTCACAGGTAAAACACTTTACTGAAATTTTATGTATAACCAAGAAATACAAATCGTTACTCGAAAATTGGTCAGTCAAGCGTTCACGAAGAAATCTCATCATATGCAATTAACTATCATTTCAGCTTGGTCTACCACTTTCATGTCTATCAACTGTACCAGTAAATCTCAATGCAGAAAACCCTTATGCAATGGTAAGTTTGAATGCAGAGTCATATTTACAAGAATGTCAACATGTAAGATGATAGTGTGGAAGCTTTTTGTATTTTTGTAAGCATGGAAGGGAATCTGTAACAGTATAAGATTGTACAATTTGAATGGCACCGATTCAATTCATATTTTGGATACAGTAATACTTGAACACACAGACTAAAGTGTACTTTCTGAATTTTAGGACATCTCGGCTTTAGAAAAGTTAATAGAAGAAGATAATGCTTCCGCTAAGACTCCTGTGTTAGTTATTGCCTATGCGGGTACCCCACTAACTGGTCATGTCGATGACATTGATAGAATCAATGAATTCTGCAGAGCGAACAACATGTGGGTTCATATTGAAGGGTAAGTGTGTGTCACAGCATATGAATATGATTTTTAAATCGCTATAAATTATGCGAATGCCTTGCCGAAAATTGACCCCTTAACTTAGTTTAAATACCTTAAAACTATGTTTATGTACATTTACAGGAACAATCTTGCCACATTGACAATGTATTCAGTTCCGACAGCTATTTCACCGGCAAGATCTGGAGACAGTATGACTCTTAATCTTTCATCGTGGCTGGGCCTTCCTGCTATACCCTTCATTGTATCCTTTCATGGTTGTAATTACGAGAACTTTTCATTTTTGGTGCACCAAGTTTCAACAACAAAACAAAATTTTATTACTGTAAGAATTATCTTTAACTCAAACAACAGACATTATATAAAACAGCTGATCCAGCTATGGCACATACAGTAGGGTTGACCACTATTCATGCCCGCTACAAGCTACACAGTCTCCCCATCTGGCTATGTCTGCAGAGCTTAGGACACGAAGGGGTAGTTGACAGGGTCAAATTCTCTAGAGATTTGGTAAGTTCCAAATTGCAAAGTATATATTATGTTAGTGATTTGAACGAAGAAAACATTTTTGTCAGGTGCTCAAATCCTAGGAAATGAATACAATCGGTATCTTTTATTTATAGGCTCAGAAGTTAACTTCTCATGTTGAAAAAGTGCCAATTCTCAAAATAGTGGTAAGTATTTTTCCCCCTTTATCCTTCAAAATTCACAAATTAAGCGTTCACTATTTATCAGCCGATCCTTGGTCAGTGGATTGATAGAAGTTTATCTTTATTTTTAATCTGACAGAGCAAGAAGAAAAAGGTGAAAGGGGACAATAAAGTGGAGAAGTTGACAATTTCAGAACTAATTCACAAGGCCATCAGTGCTTTGGTACGTGTACTTTCGACTTTTTACTTTCTCATATTGTGAGGTATCAAAATTCAATTAAATGAATGATTGTCAAAGTTAATAACTTTATTCCCGTTGCTTTCAGATCTTGTTCGAGATAGAAAACCCTACATTAGTTTTCAAGTATGAACCGAAGTCCGGAAATGAAGGTTGGTTAACACTCTTTTAAAATTAGTTTGGCACAAAACTTGTTTTAAAACTTCACAGAGGCATTTGCTTACACCCGTGTGTAAGCTAAATCGGGCCATCATTTCACACAAACCTGTCAAGGTATTTTTATAGTAAAGACTAATTAAGATATTCTGGGGTTTCCATATCCATGTATTATTATCATGAGGAGTAAACCAAAAACAAATGTTTTATATTTATAGTAGCTGGAAGTGAAGCAGGCAGTATGAACGATTCTTCAAGTGAAATTGTTGATCCAGTTCCACACGATCCATACCACGATGCTCTCAACCTCTGGGTAAAAAAATTCTAAACATCTTTATTATGTGTAAGTTAAGTTTGTGAGACGACTTTTTGTCGTTATCCGATCGTAGATGTTTTGTTACTAGAACTGTTTTATACATGTAATTCAGCCAACATTAAACTGTACAAAACACATGTGGATTCAGCTTTCTTTTTAATCTTTTGATTTTATTAGTTATCAGAGACAATGAAACGAGAGGTACCAAATGTGCATACATCGACGGTTGAGGTTGAGGGAGAGGGAGTCTGTATAAGGTTCTGTCCCTTGGAAACAGCTCACAGTGAGTGTAATTTATATCAAACATGCTTGGCTGTAGAAACTCTTCGTATTTTCAGTGGTATGTACAATTGATTTGATTGATATTGATATCATACAAGTACATTTTTGTCAAGCATATGTACTTATTCATTACTTTAGCCTGCGATACAATCGAAGAAGATATTGAAGCCTTCGCGGCATGTCTTCAAAAACAGTTAACGATCCTGGATGCAACAGTCAGTCAGAGAGAAAATTTTGCTGAAGTAGTTGAGGCACAAGATAACATGCGTCTGGTCACACTACACAACTGGGCTGGTCTGGGAGCTGTGCAGTAAGTTCTTATTCTTATTTAGATTCAGGAATTTTTAAAAGGCAAGTAGGTCGGAGAAACCCAGCAAATAAGATTTTAAAAGCATTCATGTTCATTTACAGATACATTCCAGAACACTGGGTAGACAAGTTAGATAATCTCCCTGAAGAAGGTTTAAGAGAAGTTAACCATTTAAATACGCAACTTGTTCAGCAACTGAAATCTTCAGATACAGCATTTTCATTAGGTATGGTCTTCTCAGACATCTTTTATTAAAAAGTTTTTAGTCTTCCAACTCACACAATGGACGAGTAATGTCCCTAGAACGAGCAAAGTATACCCAGAACACGCAGCAATGAAGCAATACTTTACACAGTTTTTATACAAAAACGTTTTTCATTGTTTTAGGCACATCATCGGAAGCTCTAGCATGTGTCAGATTTGGTTTGATAACAGATGAAACTGATTTAGAGGAACTTATTGCTTTGGTTTACACTACTGGTAAAGAAGTCGAGGAATCGTCAAAGGTATCCTTTATTGCTACCAAGAGTTATATTTTGTCAATATTCAAACTTAAAAAAGTTTCATGAAAATTGTTCTATTTCGATCTAATTTCCATAAATCATTTATTTCGTACAGTTCTTAGAAACCATGGCAGATGTAGTAAAGCAAGGAATAATCAAAGCAAATGAAGACTTGGAAAAGGAAAATCAAGAAAAACTTATTCAAGAAGTGAGTATACAATTTGGTGCCGAATTACTTTTGCCGTTGTCTTTAGTGCTAAGTGAAGTTGTTGCAAATTGATAACTTTCAAACATTGGTTAGCCATATCTGTTGGCTGATACCTGTATATATAAGTATCTATTAACATAACAAAAAGTGGCACTGCATACTTGCATACATGACGATTAATAAATAATAATAAATCAATAGATATTACGTTGTATGCACTGCTGATTTTAGCATACTAAACATTTGGTTAATTCCTTGTCACAGGGTGTACTACGTCAAGTGCCGCTAGTCGGTTCCTTTTTGAATTGGTGGTCACCTCCGCCATCTGATCAGATAGGTGTCAAAGGCAGAACGTTTAATTTGTCATCAGGTATGAAATAATAGAAAAATTAATAAAAGTGCAGGACTAGAAATTTATTCCGTATGTCCAAGCTATGTGTTCCTCGTAAATACATTGGATGTCATCACCATGTTGCTTAGCATAATGTACTTAATTGTAGGCAAGATTGACAGTACAGAAACAACATACAAGTATCATATGCAAGTGCAAGAAGCCGCTGGTGAAACTCCAACACGTCCACAAGGTCCACTGAAGACAGCACTGAAGCCACCCAAGCGTCGCTTGAGGCAGTCATCAGGTGATAGTACTGACCAAACAGCCGGTGACTCAGCGGGAAATACGCCCATTGATTCACCACGGGAACCTCCAGGTAAAAGTCAACAGTCACACTTTAAATTAATGTTTACTGTACCCACACATCAAAACTTAACTTGTAAGCTCGTGGGCTTACTTTTGTGTGTTTTCGCCAAATAGAGGCCCTTGGACTTCTATTACAGTAGGCTTATTTTTTGGAATTCCCGACAAGTGTTGTTAAAATAAGTGTTGCATTGTAGTGACAGAGCAAGAAGAAGCAGTTTTGCCGAGTGATAGTCAGGAACCTAAGCCACAAGAAACAACCAATGAGTCTGCAGAAGGACTCAATGCCACGGAAGAAAGTACACCCGAAAATACACCTGAAGTGGCAAAAGAAGCAACTGAAGAACAAAAGTAAGTTTAAGTAAAAGCTATGTACAGATTCTATTGGGTAAACACAGCATGGTACAGCCAAGGGTACCGCTAGTACTTATTCATGTGACATACAAAGTACTTCCAAATAATGTTGTACACGTAATTGACAAAAATATAATACAGGTGTGTATTGCTGTAAGCTAAAAAGAAACTAAGAAAATATTTAATGCTAAACAACCAAGCTTATGTTGCCACTTGGCTAGTAACCACTTTATGAAGGGACGAGTATTGGAAGTATATGTGAAATCAGATTGTACAGGTAGATTGTATTAGCACTTGTGAGTACTATTTAGTGTATCCTTCGTAATCTTTTTCAGAGAGAACACAGCTGAGGAAAAGCCAGACCTGAAATAGTAATGGCAGCCAAAATAAAGGAATTCCTACAGGCTATTCGGGGGTTACATTTTAATATTAGGACTAATGGTGGGAAGGAACTTGTGGATAATGTGGTCAATAATGTGGGGATTTTGTCATCTCAAACAGCTGTTTTCACGTTCCAGTTGAGCAGAAATATGGTCGTTTCATATCATATCATGTGGTACTCATAACTGTGAATCTTTCAAGTTTATTTCTCAACATAAGAAAAGCTTTTGTCATTGAAATCATTTAGTTAATGCGTATAATTTATTGTGATGTATAATATAAATACAACATTCCAGTAGCTTCTCCACACTGTATCTACAGTGAGGTAAAATGTGTCTAATTTATTGGCATATTAAGTGATATCAGTTAACATCTAACATATTAACATCACTAGTGTGAATGTCCCTTTTGTGCAAGCTAATAGAAAGTCCCAAATTTAGTGCAATAACTTAAGTTTTGTCTTTTTCGTTTTTTAAGGATTTCCTGTTATTTGCATTTCGTTAATGATTCACTGTTACATACATTTTTATGTACGTTTGTCACCTTCACGAAGGACAAAGGTAATATATTGAAGCAAAACCAACTTTCATGTTTTATTTACTCTCCTGTTTACACTGGCAACGCAAAAAAAAAGAATTCAAAATTGTTTCGAGTGGCATCAGTGCAAAGAATGTTCCCACATAACAAGGTAAGATGTGAACTACGCAGGAAAGCGATACCTGAAAGCACGGAGAACGCTTCGCAGGTGCAAGTTTATTTACTTACAAGTGGAAATTTGTTTCATGAAACAAGACGAATGAACTTCGTACATTTCCTGGGTTTTTTGCCACATTTCAACTGTGATAAGTTGCTTTACTTTTATACCTTTATGCAACTTTTGGTGGATTACTTCATCATATGTCATCGGTAATGTTTACAGTGTATGTGGGGCCTCAATTATATTGTTATTGTTACATATTTTTATTCTTGCATAGTTGTAAAATATTGTTTAAATAACAGTGGCATGTAAATAAATGTACATGTATTTTCTATTCGGGATGTACATAGATGTAATCTAATCTGAGAGGATGGCAAAATAAAGTACATGTACCAAGCAATGAGCAGTTACTTATTTGAATAGTGATAGTGATTGGACAGTGATGACAATAATTTCTGTAAATCAACCGTAAAAGAATGTGTGCGGCATAATATGGCATGAGCCATGAGCAAAGTTTTGGGCGGGAATTTTGGTGGTGACACCTTGTGTATGAAGATAGTAATGCCACCTAGGTTTGTTTACAACGTGATGAAGAGAGGGATGTCTTGAGAAGTTTATTTGGATTTCTCAGGTAATTCAAGAATAAGTAAATTAATGCAACCCGTAATATTCATGCCATACACTTTCTGATCAATAGTTGAATACACGAAACTTTCAGTTTGAAATTGGCATCGTTAAATAGTCTCATCACGGGCAATACAAGTGTGTGGAGTTATTGGTTTATAATTCGACAAATTCAACAACAGAAAATGGGTAGGAAAGCAGTTAAAATATCAAACTGGGTCAAACCGGGAGGCACAGGTAAATATGTCTTGATAGCGAAGTTCACCAAAACTGCTCGTCCTCCTTATCTTATAAAGGTGACACAATTTG
>JBCAUI010005495.1:0-10217 GCA_038406195.1 Haplosyllis anthogorgicola
AATAACCCAATGCTATACCAATATGGATATTGAACATAACCCTTTACTATCTATTTTCAATAAAAAAGTCACTCCATGACATATATTTATTCCGGTACGAAGCCAATTACACAGAGGACATGTCATGCTCACAGAAAAGCTGTGTTGTCATTTCGTACCCCTGTGTGAGACCCGTTCGATGAGCGTGACAATTTCACGTTTTGCTCTGTATGTGGTAACACGTTGCATAACTATTTGACAGAACTACAAGGTAATTGTCAATGGAGAAACGAATTACTTCTGTCCATTTGAAGTGGAGACCATTGAGACCATTTTCCGAATTTTAAAATCTAGAAATTTGATCATAAGTATAGGCATAAATCTGTCTTGGCAGTATTCATATTCAGTGATCAAATTAACTGCAAATACCTCAAAGGTGAAGAAAAGAAGAAAGTCGTAAAGCTAAAAGTCCAATCTTGTAACCCTCAGGTAAACAAGCCTAACATTTAGATTGAGATTCTGAGTGCTTGTACAGCCCACAGCGATTCATTAACTTAAAACCTCCTTCTACATAATTTCCAGACAGTCTATGTCATTAGATGTAGGTCTAGTGTACAAGATTTATTGAATATATGTGTGGATATGATCAACTAAATGGACCACACAATGCTATTTGGTCAAATTGCATGACTGTCTATTTTATTCTATCTATTCTATTCCACGTTCAGCAGAAAAAGAATTATTCAGTAACAGAACAATAGGCCCTCTCGCTTTGCTTGTGTGTATTTTAGGCCGTGTAAAATCATGAGCAAATCATGAAATTCCTATCAATTTGGAAACCTACAGAACAAAGGAGAGAACAAAGAATTCCACGCTGTGTATTTGATGCGCTATTGTTACAGGAAATTTTATGATTACTACGTCACAGAACTAAAACGTTAAGGAAAAATCATTTCGCCTGAATTTAGTTTTCGCCATTGACGTCTTTAGTACAGACTGGATGCGAAAAGGTTTAGAATTAACTCCTAAATTTTGCACTACATGGATGAACAAGAATATGACTTCGTGGAAGTTAGGTAACACCATGGTACCCATAATTACCAGTGGGTTAATGCATTCTTTGAGCGGTAATATAAACCAAAAATTACCCTAATAAGGATGTCAGCCAGCTACGAGTGTCAGAATAGGATATGTAAATATACTTTAACTGAATTGCCAGTTTGTCTTTGCAACTAATCATTATGATGAACAAATCTTAGGCCGCCTCCAAGGTTCGAGTGTATAATTAGTTGCTATCAAGTACTTAATCATTCTAATTCCTTCAAAGCAGGGGTTGCGCAAAAAGGCCAACTGCCCATCACCGTGACAATGGCATCTTAATGGAGATGGTTAGGTCGTTAAAGGCTTATATTGCGTAATACACTGTATGATGTATCTTTGTAGGCAGGTAAACGTGTGACAATGTTGCGTTTAATCTGGTAATGGTGCCACATTTGTATCAATATCAATGGACACCATTTGTACAAGTGTAAAGCTTTGTAACACGTTTTAAAATTCTAATGGGCTCATCATCACACATGATCCAAACCGTGGATACTTGAAGTTTGGTATCTAAAGGTAATACAGCAGCCACTGAAGTTCATCACTAGACTTAAAATTAAAGTAGCAAAGATGTAAAACAAGACATGGTTAAATATCTCTGATAAAACTCACTACAATTAATCTGCAATGGAAGTAGATTATGTGCATTGTCCTGTCGGAAGAATAGAATTTAAAAAATAGCAGTTGATTTTAACATTGATGTTTGTGAAAGTGTCCCGAGTTGAAAATGAAATTCTGTGATTTTCGACACATCAAAATTTCAAACCTACACAGGTCAACTTTTTTACCTAAAATTCAACAATAGTGTGATCTGTAGTTCAAAAGTTCATACATGATTTGGAATAAGGGATCTGCTTTGATCTCGCAAATAATAGGATAATTCTTAAACATTTGTAATGAAGAAATTGATCTCATCTGATGAAACAATAGTTCCGATTGGTATGGTCATGTCCAACATAGAAACCCACAATACAGCAGTGTCAATAAGTAATAGAGCTACCCTACAGAACTATCTGTTCAAATATTATATTAATGATCTGTAGATGAGGTTATGACTATGGGTTTAATAGAACAATATGAAATGTATTAGAAGGTGACTTTATAATTAAGTGTCAATAGCATTGTATTGACATTTCTATTTGAGAGCGTGAGCGTGCATACTTAAATGTGCCCAGTGGCTAAACAAGTACTGCACGTCTCTGCAGAGTTCAATTCCTTCATAGCTTACAAAATCTTCAACTCAGGGACATTTTAATATTTTAAAAGTGAACAGATCATACAAGATTGCCACTAAACATAACGGAGATGTCGTATAACCTTAAGTTTTATGGATTCTTATCCTTATGAGCTAGTTGAAAAAATACTACTAAATTCTAATAGGGAAACAACTTTGGACATTGTATCTGTATGTACCTTCTGCAAGTTTATTTATTTCTGAGCCTCATGTCCTGTAGAAACAAAATGTATTGTATCTGTAAGCCTGTGAATTTGATTCGCATTGAACTCTTGTGATTTGTTCCATCAGTATCGAAACAACAGAATCCCATGTACATACCAATGGAACCCCTTTGATTTCAGATATTTCCAAATTGATAGACATTTCAGGAGCTGCCCTTGTTAACAATTATTGATATCGCTCAATATGTGAAAGTGTCCAAAGAAGCCAGCTTAAAGATAGTGTGGTGGACATTGCCATTCTTGTTGAAATAGAACATTAAACAAGAATAAATAAATGTTGATACAACATGTCAATCATCATTCTGGAAACAAAAGGGATCACGTGAATATTGTTACATCCTGTATCAAATGGCACACATACATGTGAGTCATATCGTAACGTACGGCATTGTTTAATTTATACGATATATTCTAAATAGTACATAGGTAACATGAGGATATTGTACTTGTATGTAACTGAACAATAATCTTTTACACAACAATCAAACATGTTTAAAATCTATTAGATTGCTTCCTCCATAGGGAACTCTCCATTGATTTCGCAAACATACTTTGTGAATATTAAATATTGGCAGCATACAAGTTTAAGCCTTTGTGAATCATTTTGCCCAGGTTGCTTCACTTTTATGGCTTCTTTGATCTTTGATTTGGCTTGATTGTATTGTGATGAAGCAAACTTTAAAAGGACAATGATAAATAATGTTAGTTTAATCAAAGAAGACCGTCAGATCCGGCATGCTTTGTGATTGAGTAAAATTAATTATACAAAATCAACTTAACTGTAATGTCAGTCAAACGGTCAGCAATATGGTGCAAGGTCACAATTAAACGACTTGGTAAAAGATCACAATGGTCGTTTTTCAGTTCAAAAGTTCATTGTTGATTGAAAATGAAATGCTAACTTTGATCTGCACAATAATAGAATAACGCTTAAACAACAGTTAGAAAGTGCGTACACAATAGAGTACATTGATCTCATTAGTAAGAGACAATTAATTATTTTGAATCATCCGCTGCAATAAAACTATCAATGATGATGACTCTATTACATGTCATGATATTGTGAGATCATAGTCTAACTTATGCTCATGTAGTCTATAAAATTCCAAATAAAGACGTAAGTTCCGTACTTGTTTGAAGCTGGTAAACATTGCAATACAAAATGTATGTTATCCATGTATTTTTTCAATGTTCTTTCTTGTTGCTAATTCAAGTGTATAGTATAAATAACATAAACTAAAATTATTCTTACAACTTATGTTACTTAACTTTATGTCAAATTAATTGAACAAAGCAGCACTGAGTTTAAACCAGTAAAAAATGTAAATCATCAATTCACTCCATGTTCAAGTATCATTATGTTTTTTGGGTGTATAAATTTAATTTTTCTGTTTCAAACTATTTCAACATAAAAGCAGAAAAGAAATGTGCCTTTCTATAATCTTGGTTTACATTGTTTGAATCATTAACTTGAAATAACAGAAATATTTAAGTTTTGAAAAAATACCAGGATAATGTATAGTTTGAATTCTGATGGTAGCAGCTGTCTGGTCAATGAAGATGAATCATTTTACAATGTTAAACACATAGCACCATATACGTCTGAAAACTAGCATTTGCAGAGCTCGCGCAGAAGAGGAGATGATGAAATACTTTTAGATTTTAGAACAAGATGAGGCACACCTCCTGTGATGAAATATTGATATCAATTATAACTAGCTTTCCATGTAGACGTACCCATTCCAAACGTTAGACTGCTTTTCAATTAACCTTCTAACACGTAATCATAGGGGACAATGCCAGGATATTATAAAGGCTTTCATATTCATCTCAGTCACATCAAGTGTATCCGTAGTAGACTTTTATATACCCAAAGCATGCAATAAAGGCATTTTCAATTTCTGTAACTATGTGTTTACTGAAAACAAAAAAAGAGACAGACATTTTCTTTGGTTAAATATTTACCAACTTTGGTTCTATGACCGAGCATTTTCATATTTATTTTATGATATTCTGTCTGTGTTTCAATATGTGTGAATTAACACCTAATATCAACCTACATTAACATGGTAACGCTAGCTCAGAAACTACAGACTCATACAAAGAAATCTTCAAGAAGGGAATAATAGTTTTTCGTAAAATAATGAACTGTAGCTTTCTGTAAGACCACACCCGGCATTGTTGCCTTTGTGAAATGTAAAGACAAGTGAAATCATTAAAATGAAAGAGGGTGTTCCCAAAATTTCTTGGCATCTGATTGTGCGAAATCAATTTATGAACTGTTATGAAAGGCTTTGATGAAACTTCACTGTGAAGCTTAATATCACCCTTATTATTTATTGAAGGAAGTAGAGCATTTATTTCTTTTACTTTTTGTTTCATTATAGTTTTTGAAACATTCTGGAAATGGACGGCACTCTGGAATCACTAAGACTTTGGACTTAAAGACTTGGACTTTGGACTCTGGACTTTGGACTTTGGACTCCAATTAGTGTTCACATGGAAAAAGTCTTTGTACACATGTGTACATGTACAAATATACTATTTGACAATTATGAATTCCATAAGTGTTCAAATGTTCTTGATATTTAGGTAAACTTTACCTGTATCTTAACCTTGATTATTAGATAATGTTGTAACCTTGAGTTTAACCTAATGTAACCAAATACTTGAGCTTGACTTTGATATCATACTTGAAGATATATGAGTGGTTCTCTAGAAATGACGAAATTGCTACCCTTGTGTAGGAAAAGGTCTCAGGCTCATTTAAATTAAACTTACTATTCCAGAGTTTCACCTACATTTACTATAAAGAGGATGTGCTTGAAAGATAATGCTTTTATTCGTAAAATATTATTCTATTTTCAGTACAATTTGCCATGATTTTCATAACACAAACAGGTTGTGTGATGGAAAAGTTGGAAACTTTAATCCTACTTACAATGTGAAACTTTAAATACAAAAATGGACTTTTGCAACCTGTTCAATTTTTTTCATCCAAATGTCTACCAAGTTCCAATATGATTTCTTTTGTGAAGACTTTATACCACCAAACTATAAATGAAAGTAATAAATGGCTAACTTTTCACCATCATCCTATTTGAACTTGAAATCCACATAAAATTTGTAAACATTAGAAAGTACTCATTTATTATATTTTATGACCCTAATGCAATGAGGACTAAGCATAATGGAATTTCATAACGTTTTTCCAAAAGTTTTTCGCCGTTTTTGAGAACCGCTCATATACATATATCTAAACCATACAAAAAATAATAAAAAGTTAATAGTCAGGCAGAATAGCTCAGTTGGTTAGCACAATTGACTTAGTCATGCATCACGGGGCATCTCACCAAATAAAATAATCAATGTTCTCATCACTATGTCGGGAATCCCGACTGATGCATGTGAGAGGAGCCCAGCTGGCCATGCTGTATACACGCTTATACAGTGTACACCTCTTGGTAGAAAAGGCAGGTGTCGCACCAGATGTGACCCTCTGAATCACTGGGCACAAGCAAGTAAGTGTGCAGGCGAAGTGTGCAGGTGAGAGATCCATCCTGTATTTAAAACCCATGGGGATGGTCACACGAAATCCAAAACAGGAGGAATCAGTGGCCCCACAAATGGACCCAATTTTCCAATAAAAACTTTAAAAAAAGATCAAATAAAATAAATAAAAGGTTAAGCAGGATTTATGAACTTTCAAAATCTTTTTGTTGACTAAATATTATTTTAAATGTTTTATTAAATGTAGATGCAACAAAATCCATTGTACCAGCTGTGGTAAGAGTATGTGTTGGATTTGTGGAAAGAGTATCGGTGGCTACGAACATTTTAGTGATAGCAGATGTGCACTCTTCCCAGGACAAGAAAACGTCAACTTTAATTTTCAGGGATATAACAGACCAGAGCCTGAGGTTAGTTTTTTTTATTAAAACTTTAAAATAATTTGTGAGTGCTTCACACACAGTCGAGCTTTTTGTTTTTTGGTGGTAGTCTTGCAGTGATGCATTAAAGAAACATTCATTTTAGATTTATTCCTTTCCCAGGTTAAATATCAGAGAATGCTTGCAAGGGATGTTTACCAGTGCTCACAATTAAGTATTTTAACAGCCACAAGGAGACAATGTTTGACAGATACGAATTTTGTAGCGGTTGATAATTTTTGTTACAGGGAGCAGTGCGACTGCGAGAAGCAATGGAGGACGGTGGTGAAGAGGTCTTCAACCGAATAAAGAATTGTCCTCGATGTGGACAACGATGCTTGAAAGAAGGTATTTGATTTCCCACAAAGACAATGCGTTGCAATGGCCGATTCGGGATTTCCCATAGGAGGGGACACCCATGAAATTCCTTTAAAATATTGTAAAATATTACCAAAACCCCCATGACAATGAATAAACATTGAGCTGAGGGGCCACATCCTTTAGAGCAACATCCTTCCATTTCTTCTTGTCATTCTGACTGTTGACCCGTCTTCATCTTGTTTCAGCTCGCAACAACCACATTAAATGCTGGTCCTGTAAGGGTAACTTCTGTTTCCTGTGTAAGAAGAGGATTGAGGGCAGCGTGCCTGTCCACTTCAGACCACCTTCACAATGTGTACAACATAGCGACTGATGGAAAACAACAGACCTTCCTCTAGATGACCAAGTCTGTGATTGAATTCCCTTATATTTTGTTTTATCTGAGTTTGGTGGTCGTTGGAAAGAGTTGTGGCAATCGTGAAAGAGAAGATACGTTCAAACGAGTTCCAATGATGGTACATGTGATGTGGTTGATGTGATATTACCAAAAAGGAGTGCAATTAAAATAGATCAATATTTATTTCTCCACAAACAATGTGAACTGAAATGCAAAGATATGTAAAGATAATGTGCAGTTTTAACGTGCTGTAAAGGTTACAGTACATTGTGCGGAACAGCATGTTAGATAATATATATACATGTATTATTTTTTTCTATTACATACACTATCGAGCGACGTTTAAGTTTGATAATAATCTAATGCCGGATATTGCCGAATTGCAGAACATGCAGGGGCTAATTTTTGAGGTGCTACTAAATGAAGACGACCACAAAACAGGCAGTCAAAGCTGCGTCACCCTCTTACAAACTGGTGTTGCAATGCGTGTTCAGGAATGCATGTGAAAGCGTGCCTCAGATAAAGATAAAGTTAGGTTTTTTTTGATACGGCTGCTTTTGAGATGAAAAGGTACAGTTGTGAGTAAAACTGGTGTAATGTCTCAGCTAAAACTCCGGGATGAGGTGGGGAGTGGGTTCACCGTAATAAGGGCTTTTGCCCCGATTTGGCAATTCACGAGGCTTCATCTTAAAGAATATCTTCAGTCACAGTGCCGTGAAACCATTTCTGCCGTGATAATACTTTCTGATCTGTGCATTGTACTGTGATACAAAACCTCAGTATAACTTGGGATATTTTTGGCGAGTACTGGTTTATTATGCAGTGCCTTATACACAGGGGTGTAACTTTTGTAGAAAGGTGTTTTATCTCTTACACTACATGTATGCGTAACAGTTCGGAGGTTCAGGGTAACTACGACATGTAATTTAGAAATTAATCTATCAAGTTTATGCAATAAAGTACTTTATTCATTCCAATTGAAGTACAGCGTTCGTAAAGATAATCACAATAAAATTTGATTGAGATTAAAACAGAATTTTTATTTAATTTGCACATTGAAGTGTAAAATAGGTCACTACTCTTAATTTATGCTAATTTCTAAGGATAGTAAAAAGTTCAGAAATTCATTCATTCACATTTATACTAAACGAAGTCTGATTGTCAATTATTCTTTACTGAAAATCCGGACATTGCTACACATACCTCAAAATTATCACAGATGACATGACAAATAAAAGAAATACAATGCATTAAGATTGACAAAAATAATCCGCCAGGACCAGTCTAACCATATGTAATACGAAAACATGACACATGGAAAAATAGGAAATAAAAAATATTTAAAAATTGTCACGAAAGGATGAAAGGCCACACACAAACATTCTTAAAAGCTGCGAAGCAAACCTTTAATGAGGTTGTGATATTATGAATGGGAAGGCTAAGTCTGGCTGTGCAAATTAAATAACTGACTTTTTACTCGGAATTTTCTACCTTATACGAAACCTGTTTAGTGTTACACACGATGCGACAAACGTAGAATTAATTATTAATTATGCAGGGGGAAGAAAGCCCCTATCTAAAACAAATTAATTCTAGATATCAGAAAAGATCAAACATTTTGAGGCTTGACATATCTTACATGTATAAATAAATTCTCGCAAGTTTAGTTCTAGAAGTAATATAAGGTCCACACACTCGTATGATAGGACATATATTTACCGTATTTATTCGAAGCACTATCTCAAATAGCACTATTTTTGGAAGGAAATAAATTAAAGTATTCTTTTCCAGCTTGGAAACTTATCAACAGTTGCAATTTGTCACATGCCATTAATATCTTTTTGGTGATAGAAATGTTTAAGAGTGTTTTATATCCTGCACTCATTGGCTCATTTTTTAATTAAGTCCTCTTCCACTGTATTGATCCTTTGATTTCCTTAAAAGAGGCACCCCTCAAAATTTTATCTGAGCACCGTGTGTTTCTATTCGAATAAATACGATATTTATGTTTATAAATGAATGGATCTGTTTCTATTTTGTTAAAAATCAACCTCGTCAATTGTTTTTCTCGATTGTTTTTTCGCCATTGCGATGTGAATTGTATTTACGCGCAGTTCGCCTTGGTCCTAGTATCTTATAACGGAATCGTCAACTCTGGAATTTTCTTTATCCGGTTC
The DNA here is from genome assembly GCA_038406195.1 of Haplosyllis anthogorgicola. NCBI lineage: Eukaryota > Metazoa > Annelida > Polychaeta > Phyllodocida > Syllidae > Haplosyllis > Haplosyllis anthogorgicola. Next base: position 9,363 of record JBCAUI010005495.1, read on the forward strand.
AATTTGAAATAACTTAAAGTTGACGTTCTCATCCCCCGAGTCTTCACTGCTCTCACACCGTGGGGAGGTGAAGTTCACTGGGCACAGACAGGTGCAGATCGGGATGCCGTGCCATCGGTACGTGATCGCCGGACCCTGCCCGCCGTTCCGACAAACAGCTTGACCCGGGAAACAGTCGAAAAAGACGAACACTCTGAGTGCGTCTCTTCTTTTACCCTTTCGTACTATGGTATCTATTGAGATGTAAGAAAAAAAAAAGAATTTAAATTTCATCTCCTGGAAATTGACACGATTAAAAGTGGACGGGATTCATTTGATTCTGATTCATTTTGATTATAAGAAAAGAAAAACCACTCACCTCTCCTTACGTACTGATTGTATCATTAAATGTCAAATAAAAGCAATTAAGATGCTACATCTTGGAAATAACGTGGCCTGATTAAAATGGTCGAGAGATACATGTAACTAATTTGATTTCAGTAACCGTTTTTGCAAAATTTACGTGGATTCGTAAATTCAGGTGCAGGTGGGAGAGGAAGGGGCTACTAATGTAAGGGGCGCAAGCTTCAAATTAAGTGTTACTTTTACTGTTGTGAGACGCCAGATTTTTTATTGAAGTCTGACCAACAATGTTATTGAAAGATTTTGTTTGAAAGATCTCGTTGACCCCTGTTGTGACCAACACAGGGTCACCGAAAACATGAAAAGCTGAAAAGCAGAGCGAGATAGTTGAGGTTTTTCTTAATTAGTTTTACCTTTTCTACCAAATTATCCAGACATACAGTCGTCCCCGCTTATATCGATATTTTTGGCGCGGAAAAAAATATCGATATAAGCGGGATATCGATATAAGCG
>JBCAUI010005506.1:0-10216 GCA_038406195.1 Haplosyllis anthogorgicola
AATACATTTTTGAGGGTATTTTGGGAATACAATACAAAGACATTTTCTGGACAGTCCGTAGCAGTAAAGGGTTAAGTCATCCCTCATAAAACTAGTACACTATTTGTAATCATAATATTCAAGTACATACAGTGCAAAATGTGGCATAATACACATGCAGAATAATTATCCAAGATGTCAAATTATGAAATATAGGTATTCAAAGTCTGGATGTATCAATTTGATGGATGATATTTGTGGATTTAAATTTGAAGTAATTCTTCATAAAACAGTTACTGTATGTATCACAGTAATTGGCATCCTATACATACAGACTAACTGTCCACAATTTATAACTATCAAATATTTTGGATGCATTAATATTATAGTCAATTTTTGGTGAAATTTAAAATAAAAAACCAGGCTTTTCCTGTTAGGTATAGAAGTACTAAAGAAGGGGGTGTATCTGCACTTTGCACTTAATGACCTCTGATTTTGTGGGGGTCCATCTGCTGCAGATAGACCTGTCTGCACCTTGGGGGGTCCGTCTGCTGCAGATAGACCTGTCTGCACCTTGGGGGGTCCGTCTGCTGCAGATAGACCTGTCTGCACCTTGGGGGGGGGTTCATCTGCTGCAGATAGACCTGTCTGCACCTGGGGGGGGGTCCATACGCCCAGTTTTGACTCAAGGTGGCAAGCCACCTTGCCGTCCACAGAAGTCTATCAACGCAAAGCGTGATAGACTAATGAAACTAATAATTTAAACATAGTTTGTAATGCTTAATAAATTTTTGTTTGCTTGTTATTTGTAGCAGTCGCTGAGTGTTAGTGCACAAGCAGCCCAGTTGCAGCAGCTCCAGCTCTTACAACAGCAGCTAGTTCAACAATCACAGTTGCTTCAGGCGCAACAATCTGCCAATAAGATGCAAGACGAACAACCGCTTATAGACAACAATCTACTGAACCAGATTCAAGCACTGACGAATCAGCTGCTCTCTCGCACAACGGACGAAACCCCTACCACGAAACCGCCCGAACCCACATTCAACAAGGTATTGCGATTAAGACGAATGCAAATATTCTCATTCATCATAGCTTAATGGTTTAAGAAACACACTTTCTGGTTAGTTTAAAAATATTTCACACCGCCATGAGCCTTTTCGTTTTTATTTCATTGGTAGGGAGAGTTTAGGCATTATTTGCCTATGGTGGAAAAAACATGAAAAAAGATTGTAATTAGTTATTTTTTGTGTAATCACTTACTGTTTTGTTTTATCGTAGAAAAGTTTGGAGTTTGATTACGGTGAAAGCGACGACGAAGACGACAGAAAGGAAAATAGTCTGAACAACTCTAACAGTGAGCGTAACTCAAACTCGCTGCCAGGGTACGAACTCAAAATTCATATTTTGTCAGTCCTTGGTAAAGGACGGATTTTCAGGACTCACAGTGTAGATTTAACTATATATTTATCTTTTGCTGATTAATACATTTTACTTTTCGTAGAAACGTACAGAACATATTGAACGATCCGTCTCTGATGCACCAAATCCAACAAATGTCTGCGACAATACAACGCACGGAGGAATTGAAGAACGAACTGTCTATACAGGAACAGCGCCAACTGCTGTTGCAGCAACAACAGGAAGAATTCAACCAACAAATACAACAGCCACCTCCCGGTATGGGACATCCACCGTTTGGTCATCCGCCACCAGTAAGTTCGATTGTAAATTCTTGTGAAAACATAAACAGGCTGCAAGGTGCCCCCTTGAATTTTACAAACCAACTCGAAACACATGCTTATGTGCTGACCCCAGAGGAGACACTGTGATGGTTGCATCAACTTTAAAAAAAAAAGAAGAAAGAACGAAAAATAGCATGCAAGTGCACTCGGCAAAAAAACCCCGGAGTTTGTTTACAATGTTCTTTAAATTCTGAATATCGAATAAGCTAATCGATCGATCGATCGATCAAAGATTTTTTTTTGAGGATCGTTAAGAATGAATACCATAATATTGCCCTTGCAGTTGATGGGTGGTCAGCCAGGACCCGTACCGCCACCTATTGGTGGAGGCTCACAGTTTCCTCAGCAGCAACAACAACACGAGCGTGACAGGAGTGACAGCAGACGGAGGTCTCGGTCCAGGTAAAAAAAATTCATTGAATAACAGATCTCAGCCAGAACAAAGATTCACACCTCATTGAAAGGGGATGTTAAAAAAAGGTAAAATACAGAGCACGTTACATAGTGGTCATAAAGATGTATTAAAGAGTCCCCAGTTTGTAGTTTAGCCACACTTCACCCATGTCTGAAATAATCCGTGTAAATACTGTACTTATCATTTCGTTTGTAACATTTAGGTCCCCTAAAAGACGAAGACGGTCAAGGTCCAGGTCACGTGACAGAAGACGCCGCTCCAGGTCAAGAGATCGGCGGTCCAGAAGATCAAGGTCACGTGATCGCGAAAAGGAGCGGATGCAGCGAGAAAAAGAAAGAGAAAGAAGAAGGAAAGGTCTTCCGCCTCTCAAGGACAACCATGTAGCAAGTATGTGTAGTTCAAGTCCTATGTGTGTGTGAATATGACTTGGACAAAAAAAGGAATCGGTTGATCAAAATTGTATCGTTTATTGATCACATTCTTCACAAAAGTACAGCACCATATCGAAACAAATTAGTGCCTTGGTTGGGAGACTACAGATTCAAATGCCACATTTGACAAATCAAAAGTAGGGAATATCGGTCACTCTACACAGGAAACATGGTTTCATTACAAATAATGCATTGTTGTTGTGGCAACGTGATTTGAAAACGAGCCGTTGCATAAATAACATTTTCGTGATGTGTTGCTAATCGTACGTTTTGTTGACTACAGTATGCAGTACAACCCTGTGGTTGGGTCATCTACCAAAGATTACAAGCGACGAAGATCTCGAGAAGGAAATATCCCAGTACGGAGAAATAGTATCGATTAATGTAAGTACACGTGTATAGAAATATCAATTGTAAACACCAACCAGTTATAAATGTTACTGCAGAAGCCCTCACATAGTAAAAACTCACCTACATTTTGTATTTTAGCATATCCCACCAAGAGGCTGTGCTTATGTACAAATGGCTGACAGAAAAGATGCGTACAAAGCCTTGGACAAACTTAAAGGATCGAATTTCTTAGGCTACACTTTGAAGGTAAGGTATTCATGCAAGGAATCGGTAATATGTCTACCTCAGGTTGATTTTTTTTGGTTTTCAGAAGCAGATTAGTGGAGGAAAAAATCTATAAATCCAACCATTATTTAATCATAGGCTGCATGGGCGCCAAGCCGGCAGGTAAAGGAATCGTACAAGGATGATTGGGACGTGGATGCTGGTGTGGCATACATCCCCTGGGAGAGGTTACCGCACGACTTAAACGATCTGTCAGAAGGAGCCGTTATCGATGACGAATCATTGCCACCTCACCTCAAAAGTTTGTATTTAACCTTGTCCACTAATTTCGGTTTTGCTGACTCAGCTTGCTTCAAAAATAGGATTTATAAGTAATTATTCTTGTAAACTTAAGTCTGATAAAATTTTGAAAAACTGAAGATCGGGGGTTTTATGATTCAGTTCTTCCGGTGTTTTAGTAGAAACTTAAATTTGATTGTTGCACCGGCGTATTCATTATTTTAATGGTGTGTTTTATTCATTCATTCTTATCAGAAACAGAGACCATTGTGTTAGATGGGGACGATCCGCCAAAAGTAGAGCAGACTATCGGACTGCCGCCGGGACAGTTACCACCGAACTCGGCAGCACTCACCAGAGCACCAGGGCAGCAGCCTCCAGTCAGCATGCCTATGATGCCCCAGTTCGGGCAGCCTGTTCCAGGTTTGATTCTGTCACTTGTGTATTAGAGAGCAAAATATTTTGCCAATTAATTTTAAACGATTAAATTATCTGATTAAAATATTTGATTGATTTAAAAATGATAATTATTTGCAAAACTTGTTTGATGTGAAATGCACAGCTTCTAAAATATTAGTATTAGTATTAGTATTTCACTTTTATCTATCAGTCTGAAAAATTTCACAGAACGAAGCAGAATTCATAAAATGTAGTTTAGACTGGTAAATGATTGGACTAAATGGGTGTTAACGTTAGGTAAAGCCGTTTCTGCAAAGTTTCTTAACGAATTTAACTGCCGTAGATATGAAATGAACAGTCCGTGGACCATTAGGTTTTAGTCGCGAGGCATGTTTTTGGAGTAATTTCTCACTTCTTTTTCAAAAGTTTTGTAAACATGAAAATTAACATACAGCTCTTCACAATCTTTTGTGAGGCGGTCTACAGCTGACCTCAGTTTATTTCCGGCGTTGAACCCTGCCAACTTTACGATCCGTCACCCCAAGGTGTTGAGAGAAGTGAGGAATGCATTCAATGAATGTCCAGTGCCAAACAGGCTCACGCGTGGCCAGTTATCAATTTTGCGCAAGGGAATGGTCAGGCACTGACCTGGGTGCTTCGGATAAAAAAGGCTGAAATTTCGCCAAGGAGCTTTTCCTTGCATAGTAAAATAAGTCTGGAGGCACTTTGAATCGTTTTAATCAGGAAGCTCTAACATGACCGAGTCTAAGAAAAGTTCGGACACAGAAGATGGAGACGGTAATGGTAGATCTTGTGGTTGTATTCACTGTGTTTTATTGTGCCTGGGGCATAAATGGGAATTTTGCGTTTCAGTTGCTTTTATTCAGTTATGGTGCACAATGATAAAAATTCCAAAGTTACCAGTCAATGAAGATAAAGTTATCTAGAGAAATTCTAGGTAAAACAAGTCAAGTTGCAGTTTGACTTTAAGAAAAATCAGGTTTTAGTGTTGTAAATACGTGTGGTACCTGACTTAGCAGACTTCCAACTACAACAAAAGAAAGTGAAGATAGCAAATGATAAATGGGTCAATCCTGTGCCACTGGTATCAGAATATCCATTAACATGCGTGGGATTGCTTCGATAAAAAAACTGAATGGTTCAGCACAACCAGAATACACCGTTACAGTTCATGATGAATGTTTAAAGTGCACACTTGAAACAAAATTAATTTGTAAAATCAAATTTGTAGGGATGGTACCTATGATGCCACCACCCCTTGGAGTCTTACCGCCGATGATGTTACCTGGTATGCCGCCCCCGCCACCGGGTATGATGGGAGCGGCAGGCGGACCCCCACCACCGGGGATGCCGATGATGATGAGACCGCCTCCTGGTATGATGTCCGTTCCACCTCCCGGAATGCAAAACAGTGCAGTGCAACCCAGTGTGGACGATATGGATGAGGTAATAATCTTTTTAAAAAAAAACAAACCCGAGAATTCCTCTTCACACAACCATATTATTCACAAGTCTATTGAAAAATATGATTTAAATCAAAGTGGTACCTTTATTAAGTTGATCAAGGTTCTTCATGAGTAGAGATCCCCGTAAGATAGGGTTTAGGTACGTCATAATTAAGTATGTTTAAATTATTAACTGTGTACTTTGCAGGGAGATTCAACACCTACACAGTCGGAGCCTCCAGATGCACCAAAACCACCGACGTCAACACCGTTTGCACTGTCCAACCAACTGATGCAGAACATACAGAATATCGTCTCGAGCACAAGTACACCAACATCAGCCACGGCGGGGCTGCTTCCCAGACCTGGTATGCCTCCCAGACCAGGCCTTCTCCCTACTCCCGAAACTGGGCCAACTAGACCTGGAGGACCTCCAAACCTTGGTCAGATGACACCAACTAGTCAGGGACTGCCGAACTTTAGACCTCCGCTTATGCGACCTCCAGTCTCGATACAGTCGCCAGGTAGTATGCCAGGCGGACCCCGGCTTAGTTTTAGTCGCATGGAAGGTCCGCGACCTGACGGACCGGGAAGTACACCAGAGAGGCCGAACAGTGCACAAGATAAAGACAAGGACACTAGCAGTTTGTTGTCGACTATTAACTCGCTCTTTGGAAGGCCACCGAATGACCCACAAGGAGGTGCACAACCTGGTCAAAGAATGCCCATGTTGGGGAGTACGCCACCGAGAATGGCAATGGGACAGAATGGTCCGATAGCGTTGAGTGTAAACGGTCCGAGAAGTATAGCAAGTCCTGGAGTGCGGCTTGCAACCCCGGTAATAACCATGGTCGGTGGACCTGGTACCATAGCAGGAGGCCCCGGTGGCCCACCAGCCAGTCTGTTGGCAGGAAGCCCTGCACAAGGACCTGGTGGTCAACCCGGTGGACCAGGTTTGGCTCTTCACGCAGGACCTGGTGGCCCACCTGGACAACAAGGTGGTATGATGATCCGTGGACCAAATGGTCCGATGATGGTTCATAGATTCGGTGGACCAGGAATGTCGGGTCCACCCAGAGGAATGCAGTCACCCATGCGCTTTGCTGGACCCCCAGGTGGACCCCAAGGCTTTATGGGTGGACCAATGATGCGTGGACCACCTGGACCTCCCGGACCAATGTTTAGAGGAATAACAATAAATCTACCACAGCGACCAAACTTTGCAGAACGTCCAGGTGCCTTTGTACCAGAAAGAATGCGGTTTCCAGGACCACCTGGAGGACCAGCAGGTCCAATGGGTGGCCCACCCGGACCCATGGGAGGACCTCCTGGCCCGATGGGTGGCCCACCAGGTCCGATGGGTGGTCCCCCAGGAGGGCCGTCGGAGGCCGGTGGTCCAGGTGATCGACCAGACTTCAGAAGAGGTCCACCGGACCAAGATAAACAGGATGGGGACTTTCGACGAGACAGGAACCCGAGAGACAAGTCAGATGAACGTTACGGTGGCGGCAGAGACAGAGGAGGAAGGGACAGAGATAGAGACTGGGGTGACAGAGACCGCAGTCGTGATGATGATAGACGTGACCGAGATAGAGACCGTGATCCGCACAGGGCCCGTGACCGCGAACGAGGTGGAAGGGACAGACGAGGGTCTCGGGACAGGGACCGTGGTGGAGACAGAGATAGGGACAGAGACCGAGATCGTGACCGGGACAGAGGAGACAGAGACAGGCATTACTCTCGAGACCGTGATAGGGACAGGGGATCTCGGGACAGAGATCGTGACCGTGGCAGTGGGCGTGACCGAGACAGGAGCGATCGTAGGGACAGAGGAGATCGTAAATCTAGGTGGAGTAAAGTTGAGACAGACGAGCAAACAACGGCGGGAGGAGCAGAGAGTGGAAAGCCACCAGCATCACAAGAACAACCCGGAGGGTGGACGAACGTTAATGATTTGTTTGCACAAATGGCACAAGAATCGTTACAAAAGCAAAAGGAAGGAGAGACCGAAAAATCAAAGCAAGAGACATCTGATGACGACGGTGGAGGTGGTGAAGCTTCTGTTAATGTACCAGTCACTGATACACCTGCACCAAGCGGGGGTGCAGTCGACGGTGGAAATGTCTCTGAGGGACAAATACCTCCTCTTATGAGGGTAGTGCCACCACCTGTGCTAGAAGAGGGTCATGCACCGCAGGATATAAGTGAACATATACCAAAGGAAGGACCCGATACAGAGCAGAATTCTACTCCTGACCAACATGCACAACCAGATGTTCCCAGTGCGGAACCCATGAACGAAGCAGGATTCAACGAGTCGGGTAATGACGTTCCCTCTGCACCACCAATGATGGAAGCAGAACCCATGGAGGGCTTTGAAGCACCTCCTGACCTAAATAATGCTCCTGATTTGAATGAAGAGCCCCAAATGATGCAGCAGCAGCCAACACAATTTGATATGCCAGAATCCCAATCACCACCACCAGCACAGCAGGAACAGGACGAGAGGTATGAGCCTCCGGCGGCAGAGGAACTTCCGCAGATGATGGAGCAGAGTGAACCTGCGGGAGGCATGATGATGGAGGATGCACCGGGTATACCATGTGACATGGGTCTGCCTCCTGGAGTAGAGGAAGATGCAGGTGCACCTATGCCTGAGATGTCGGAACCGCCATCTTACATGGATGCACCTCCCACATTACCAGAACCTCAAATGGCCTCATTTGAACCTGAACCCGAAGTAGCGATGCCTTCGTATCAAGAGGCAGAAGAACCAGTTCAGCCACCTGCAATGGATTCATTCGAGCCTGCATCAATGATGAACGAATCGTATGAGCCAGAAGCGGCAGAGCCATTTGAGGCCCAACAAGAACCTCCGCAGCAGGTTGATCCATTCGAAGCAAACGAGGCACCTGTAATGGACTCATATTCACCTCCCGAACCACAGACTTACGAACAAGAACCTCAAGCGCCACCTGATGCACTGTTAGAGAATAATATATCTGAATCATACGAACCTAACGAAATGCAGCAACAACAAGACAGTGAAGCATTATTTGTGTCAGACTCTGTTGGTAACGTGGACCCTGTGATAATGGCTAAAGGTTTAGACGATCTAGTTCCAAGGACAGAACCGTTTGAAAGCGCCGATGTCATAGAGGCACCAAATGGTGAAACTGATGATGCCACCTCGCAAGAAATAGACGAGGCAACATAGGCTCCTACTGCAGGAATGTTTAAATTTATTTAAATGTCAATCAAGGCAGGAGAATTTATTATATGCAAGTATCATGTGTTGTGTATGCCATGTGTTCTGAACGGGAATGAAGCAAAATTAGAAAATTGGAGGAATGAAAATGTCATGAGGATAATATGATTTTTAAACCAACTATTTTTTACAATTTTTTGTGATGTGCCCTACACTGAATTGGTGAATTGGACATTGCAAAATCCCCAAAATAATTTTTGTTATGTATTAAAATGCGGTGCAATTATTGACATCAACCCACTTGTGATAAACAAAGGAAAAGTGCTCATGGACAATGTTATTTTTACAATAATGTGATGAGCATTTTTACGGATACATAGCTGATATGTATTTTAAATAAAAAATATAAAACGTGGAAGCGGCTTTGATTTCCTTCCAGTTTGAATAGCAACAAAGAATGATGCGACTAAAGTGCATTTGTATCAATCAAGTAAAATAGATGGCTATTGTAGAAATACACAGAGGACATCGTGGGAAACAAAGCAAGCATTTGGCGAAACGAGTTGAACCAAAGGCAGTGCAATGCACTTTGCAGTTCTAAATGGGACACCTGCTTGTGCAGACAGATATATCCTGGCAAATACTTTTTATTAATTTGGACCCAAATTCAACTTCTCCGGAAGACAATTTATACCTTGCACATCTACGCTTCCCGCGATGTCTACATCACATGTTATATTACATAATTTTAGAAAATCTGTTACAAAAGATATGCATGCGTATCCGTATTTAAGCAAACATGATTTATACTAAGTGTATAAGAAGGTAGGTGAAATAAAACGTTTGAACAAGGAATGCAGCAAAATGGAAGGATAAATCAAAGGACACATGGCATAAGATTGAACTTCATACAGGAACACGCAGCATCCATCTGCGGAATCGGCCAACAGCACACTACATGTGCACGAACGAACGATCGAACAATCCGCAGCAAGCCTGCACAAAAGGTCAGTGGGTTCAATCGGGCCCCTGGCTGAAGGTTGGTCACCTTCAATTCAACAAACGTTTTACTGTTTTATTATCATATGACGAAGAAACGTGTGCAGTCACTTGCTCTACAATAAATATAAAAGTCTGAAAATGCGCAATTTACAGAGTTGAAATTGCAGTGTTTATTTGTAAATAGATTTTACTTTTTGTATCTTGGAAGCCACAGTCCTCTGGCTTGAACCATAAACAGCAATTGGCTGTACATGTATTATAAGTGAGTTGTTTCCAACTCGTGGCAAAATGAGCAACCAGATCTCTGTTATGTAAATAGTATTTGATGTGTTATTAAGTGTAAACGTTTCTGAACATCGTATTTTAGCTCTAGTTAACGTAGCATGCTTTATGTTCTCTCCATACAAATTTAAGAACAATACTACAGAAGCTTTTTTAAAGGTTACCCAGCAATAAAGGTTTTTCGAAATTCAATCATTCATTTTCGCCTAAAAATTTAGGCAAATTCGCCTGAATTTTATACAATTATTAGTAAAATAATAGGTCAGTTACTAAAATTGGTGTTTTTTTAAGTACAGTTGCCCCCGGATATATCAATATTTTTGGTGCGGGAAAATAGCATCGATATAAGCAGAACAATTACACTCCTCCCCGGATATATCGATATCGCTTATATCGATATCCCGCTTATATCGATACTTTTTTTCCGCACCAAA
>JBCAUI010005517.1:0-10215 GCA_038406195.1 Haplosyllis anthogorgicola
TAAGTTAAGCAATTTACAAAATTAGAAAATAAAATCTCCTCAAGCAAAAATTCTTTTGTACACAATGTGACTGTACTTACCACCCCCACTCCTACCCCACCCCCACCCCCAACCCTAAAGTGGGATGACTGGATGGCTAGCTTTTCAGGTGGACGACCACATAGTCTTATCGAATTTCATTCGATAGACAATTTTAATATGAGTTGAAACCACCATTTACCATTGTTTGGGCCAGACATAGCCCAAGAATTTAATTCTATCCATAAGAAGTGAGCCAGATATGTGAACAGAGCCCCCCAATGTTTACAAATATGACGCAACATCTTACGTTAGGAACTTAACATTACATAATGACGTCATAATTCTCTGTTCTCTTGGTGAGTGCAGAAAGTAAACAAAGCTGGAGAAGGCGGTGGCAGCCAGAATATCAATTCTTCGCTTTTCTACAAGAATTCTGTAAAATATTAAACTCAAATGAAATAAAACCCTTTTATCTGGGAACTTTTATAGAACAGAAATAAACAAGGAAGTCATCTTGCCGAAACTTGACACAGCTACAAGAAAATAGAAGTTAAAGTCTATACACATATGCACGCACCGCGAAGAAGTGACACTTGAGATGAGTGCGCATGTATCGAACGTGTAATAGATACAAATATTGCTATCAGCACAGAAATCCTTTTTCGGGAACAATATTAATTTTAACGTACTTTTCAGACATATGATAGTAACAATAGAAATTTAAAAGCACGATATGGAATTCTTGTATTTTCTGTTTTGTTTTGTGCGTCTCCAAATGATGGGAATGTCCAGAGCTGATTTGTGTTTGATTCCAAATACGATTTTATACTTTGTACCTTTATGATTGATGTGTGTCATCTCAGAAAATTTCTATCAATTTGAACAAAATAATTTCACGTTGCTCTTTAAATAAACACGTTACACGAAGTGAATTCCTGAAATTTTCTGTTTCTAATGTCTAATTCTGTAATTGGTCTTCTAATAAGATTTATTAAGTTTCCCAGATATGTTGTTTCTTTTCTATTAACTGGTTGGGTGAAGAAATTACTTCTCTTATTCGCCCCTTGCAACTTTCTCAGAAAAACACTGCTGATTTCTGCAGTAAAGCAGCATCCCACCTGCAGGGAAGGTGTGTGGATGAAGGGAGGGAGGTAGTGCAACTTAAGGCAGCTCCTGTTGCGATTTACACTTACATTTTGCAGGAAAGGGACAGGCGGACTTTTCTATTGCTTCTTAGTCAGAAATCACTATCACATTGCTCTTAATGTCTGGAAGTGCACTTTATTGGGTGCAAGGGATGACAATTGGTACGTAAATGTGTACGTTTGTCATCATCCTTCAGACTGATTTATTTCCCACAAATTGCTGAACAAGGTTGTCCGATTTATAAGGATTTTGTAAGGATTTTGAAGTTTTCCTAAAGGAGCCTGTAAGCAGAAAATATGTAGAAAACAAACTTGTATCAAGCAGAACAGGAAATCTTGTTTTAATTTTAAACTGTTTGTTCATTTAGTAAACGAGAGTTTTCTGGTTCTTCTGTTAGGTGCTTAGCCATTTCATACTGTGTCAAGCACATGCACTTTTGTATCGAGCCAATTTCCTGAATATAATGAAACCAGCAAAACACGATTGATTCAGTAAGGGAACAATAGAGAACACCCAATGTATTTGTTTCTGAAGGAGCGCGGTCCAAATATCTGTCGCAAATCGAGAATTCCCCATTGATGGCCTATGGAGAAAGCATAGAGGGCGGCATCTTCCAGCGCGAAATCCCCATTGAGTGACAAATATATTGGGTGTTTTGTAACGTTGATATTACAAACTCTTAAGTACATGTAGAATCACAGATAAATCATGTGCCGCAGTCTTTGTGATCTTTATTGTATTTTATTTAAACATATTTTGGAAGTAGGATAAGAATTTTATTTTGAAAAGTTCTACTTTGAAGAAGCAGTAGAATTTTGCGGAAAAACGTGTTCTGGACGTTAGTTAATTCGAAACAGTTGTCATCAATATGTTTGCTTTCTCTGCGGATCCTCCTATCACGGATACCTCTGCTTACCAAGATTGAATTGATCCTTCATATGAATTTATTTGCAAGATAGATACTTTGAATCAAACAAATAAAAAGTGCCAAATTCAGTGACCAAAGATAAAGGATACATGTTCACATATTCATAGAATTTATATTGCAACAATAAAAACTGACTCTGTATATATCGTAGAATAAGACTTTCAGTGATGGAATTTTTAGTCTGGATGAATACAAAATCGGTGTACAGTTCAGTTAAGAACACTTTGATCAGTTGGGATCGGAGACTCCAGTTTTTCTTAATTTAACTAGTATTTGCGAGTTACCAATATGGTGATTTGAAATAACTTGGAGATTGTGATGTTGTCCAGCCCAGCCATAATGACATTTTTCTCGACGACACGCATAGCTTAAGGACTCCCTGGCAACTCAGTCCAGATTTGAAGGCACTTTCATTTTATGTAATCTATTGCTTCATGAAACGGAATCTGAGGGATGTCACAGTGATAAGTAACAAAACCCTCACACGTAGATTGCATAAGAGAGATCTAAGCACCCAATCCTCCCTTCTAGTAATAGACTAGAGATCTAGATTTATGATGTGCAATGACAGCTCTCCTTGCATAGTTCGTTCAGATTGAACTTCCTGGCAATTAGGATTCCTTTTAACTGTCGTGCTGCACACGTAACATCGTAACGTTAACTGGCAATTAGCCTACGTTAGTTGATAATAAATTTGCCAAAACAGGAAAATCATTTCAAAGTGCAAAGCTTGAGGTGAGAAAACTTGACCAGGGAAATTGCCAAAGTTTCAGGATTCTTCTTCATAATGGGAAATTTGGCGCACAATATAAAATTTTTGTTCTGACACAATTTTTGTGTACTGATTTAAAATCTTCAGTTCAGCATGTCACTGATAGAATTCACTTTAAAAACTAGACCTGTAATAAAAATAATTTCCTATACCGGTAAATGTGTTCATGTCAATTATGAATGTTTTATTATTGCAAGTAAAACATCTGTAGTGAGCTAATTTCCTCAAATGAGAGTGCAAAATATAAGGTTTTAGATTCAACTTCAATTATAAAGTTCAATTATAAAATTATAGATAAATTACGGCATTAAAACTACATTAGCATGCAACAAATCCGTGTTCTCTTTAAAATCGTTAAGCAACAGTGTATTTCTCATTCCAGCAGTATCTGTTTTGATTGAAAGTCAATCACAAAAGAGGTGTGATTCCTAACAGCTGGCTAAACGGTCTTCATTTTGTCTCTATGTAAATGCGTCAGATATAGATGTACCTCTATGCCATCTATTAAGTGTTTCACCCTAATCAGTTCAATTAGACATTGTCTCCATCTGCCTTATATACTTTTATACACACATTTGCTGTCTATGGAGATCCTTAAAGAGCACACTGTGATTTTCGCGTGAACAGAAAATGATCATATTTAGCGAGCTGATCATAAAAAATAACGCAAGGTGATCTTTTGATTCTCACGTGTTTCCAAATTGACAGAAATTACAGAAACTAAAGTCCATGTTTTGTCTCAGTGAATTGTACAGTGCACAGTTCTGTTATTCACTGCAATGCAAATAATACGTTATGAATGCAGTCATCCTTCCATCACAAGGTGATTATTGTGATGACATATTGGACTTCCAATAGTAAGTTGATGGATGTTTCTTTCTTTGGCGTCAGAGTGCATCACCTGACGAGCCATAAACCCAATTTTATATTCTGCATATATGTCGAAGTTTAGATTTTCTTTGTATTCAGGACAACCGCATAAATGTGGTTATCTGAAATTGGAGGCAGCTCTTCCTATTTATACATATACATGCGCTGATAAAGGTATTCGTATGCTTTAAGGGTGTCGATTGTTAATCCAACAACATATTTTTCCCTTTTTGTCCCACTCCGCAATCCATGCTTTTGTTTCATCTCAATAAATAATAAAAATAATAGAAATAATAAATAATAAAGACATTTTTAAATTTTTAAAGTTTGTTAGAAACATTTTTAATATATAGTATTTAAGCTGTAAACGTATCGATAGTGAAGCAAAACTTCTTACCCTGCTAAATGAACAAGCTACTTTTGTCGGATTTTTAAATTCAATTTGTTCAAATTTAATTTCAAACTTGGTGCAATTGTTCTGTCAAATGTGACGAAGTAAGTAGCTCTACATGTAAAAGTATCGACATTATCAGGCATTAGGAAAACTTGCAAATTGCTAGAAACATTTTAATGTGATATTTAAGTTTTGAAATTCCATTACAAAGTTAAATTTAGTTTGGGAACAATTGATGCTTTTGTTAGCATCAATAAAAGTGCAAGCTGCGCTGATGAACCAAGCTGTTGCAGAAATGTTGTAACGCAATTTCTTCACATTTAATTTGATAACTTTCTTCAATTTTTCTGTCACATTTGACGAAACAAGTAGCTCTTCGTACAAGCATCTAAAGATTTTTAGAACAACGTTGGATAGTCGAATACACAATTCGTTAAAAGGACGATTACATTAAATCAAGCCTCTTACATTAACCAGGGTGGAGGATCTAAGTCTGTTAATGCCCAAGTAGCCATATGCAATTTCATAATGACAACCCAGAAGTATCGTAGACACAATGGTAAAATATGGGAACTGTCATTATTGAATTATATTTCTGATCATGATTATATCCAGTTTGGATCACTTTATACTGTAATATAACGCACATTACTACCGTTTGATTTCTTTAATCAAATGACACTTATATTTAAATAAAAGGTAATCGAATATTATGGGGCATGTGTGCCATAATCATTGAAAAGCTTATGCAGTGTATTGAGTGAAAATCCACTTTCTAGGAACTCAGCTATACTTAGAATTCCTGGAAGCTGCTACTACTCTTACCTTGCAGCTTGCATGCATGCAGCAGGTGAGAGAGGAGCTGCTGAAAGGATGAGTAATCAGAAGTGTGTAAGATCTCTTTGTGTGAAGATGTGCAAACTTTAGATCTTTGGTCCTGTATACCTAAGCTCATTGAAGAATGTCAATAAAAGATAAAACCCTGTTGGGAAAATTGGACTTTGTTCAATTTATTTGTCCACAGACTCAAACATAAAAGTTTAATTAATCCAATTAATTAAATTTAAAATGGATGAGCTGTTGTCTTTTATGGAGGTTCCACTGAGATGTTCTTCAAATAAAGAGAAATAAAAACTTAGGTTATATGGAATCAAAGAGAGAAGAAATTCCAGACCAGAAGAGAAGAGTCATATCCAACTACCCCAACTCTTCTGAACTTCTCCAACATACTGAGCTTCCAAAATACCATTTCAAACCATATCTGCACAATAAAAAGAAGGTAAGTGAAATTTCAAATAATCTTACATGATCATGATCTTACAATGATGATGATACTTCTGATTCATGATCACTAATGACTCATGATATATCCAGACTAGAAGATGAAACTCAATTAAGAGTTGTTGATATCCAAGAATCTGAGCTAGAATCTTTGAGTCAAGTAGATTTGGATTTTTATTCAGAAACAGAAGATAAAATTAAAGCAGCTAGAACAGAATTAGATCTAGGTTCAGAAAGAATCAATAAAGAGTGGGAAGATTATAAGACTTCTAAAATATATAAACACTTTAAAAAGGCAACAAAAGATACTAAATGTGACAAATTAAATTCAGCCGGACTGCCTTTTAATCCAAATGAATTAAGCTTGATTTCACAAGTAAAAGAGGCACAAGGGAAATATCAAACCAGATTAAATAAACATATAACTACCTGTAAGAAGAAAATCAAAGATTTGACTAAAACTTTGGAAAAGCAAAAAGAATATGATTTGCAAAGGAGGCAAGTTAAATATTTAAAAGATTATCAAGAAAAACAAAAGAAAAAGAAGAGAAAACCAAAATCAAAACCAAACACTGAAAGTTCTGAAGAAAGTTCAATCAAGCCTAATTCTAGGGAAACAAGTCCAGACAAAACAGAAAGTCCAGATCTACCAGCACCCTCTGATTCTATTGTACCAGAGCAAAATAAAGCAAATTCAGAAGTACCAGAACAACCCATAACTGTTCCAATAGAGTCAGAACAAACTAAAGTAACTTCAAAAGGTTCAAACCAAGACAAAACAAAACCAAAAGAATCAAACCTAACTGAAGTAAATCAGAAGATTTTAGAACTAAATCAGCCAAACCAATCTGATTTAAATAAAGGTGATTCAAAACAACCTAAAACTGGTGTATCTTGTAGAACAGATAATCAGGGTAAAGAAACACCAGATCATCTAGTTGAAGAAACTTCTTTAAAAGAGAAAATAAAATCTATTCAAGATCCAAATACCAAAATATCTAGATAAACATCTACAAATACACAAGTTTCTTTGTCAGAATCTTTAATTTCTGACAAAACTCCTCAAAATTCTGAAATACAAGATTCTAATGTAATGTAAATCTAATGTAATCTAATGTAAACCCAACAAAGAACCATATGAAGATGACCCAATTAAATTTGGAGAATGTATGGACAGATAAAATTGGTAGTTAAACTGACTAATGAAGCAAATGTTTTAGGTGCAGAGTACAATACATTGTGTAGGAAATTTAAAAATACACCAAATTTGACCACTTACACAAATGTTACAGATTGTTGGGCAAGGTATACTCAGGTCTATTATCAGTTAGATTCTGTAAAGGATGAATATGTGAAATTATATCCTTTGGCAATAGGATATTTGCCTGACCCAGTAGAGTTGCAAGAAACAGATAGGAATATATCCTATATTTTTGAACAAGAAATTAAAAAGCTTCAAGTATCTTCAGATTCAGATGAATCAGAAGAAGATGAAGATACATTAGATCCTTTCGATACTCCAAATCAAAATTCTAATACAAATCACCTGGTTGACACAGAATCTGATTCAGATACAGACATGAGTAAACCAAGATATTCCATGAGGGATTTACCCAGATTTGATGGAGACAAAGGACAAGATCCAAGAAGTCATGTGTATGACATGAAATCATTTTTGGTTGAAATGTGTGAAATTGACGTAGATAGAACAGAAAGTGACCCAAACTATCAATCAGCTATTAGAATATTTATCTCTTCTCTTAGAGGTAAAGCCAGAGAATGGTTTGAATATGCATTTGATAACACATTGGAAAGGAACACAAAAGCTGCATGGGATAAAATCATTCTTGATTTTGAGACAAATTTTAGTCTAATTGGAAGCACAGTTGTTGAACAACAACAACATTTGAGGAATCTCAAATGGGAGCCTGCCAAGCAATCTTTAGATGATTTTGTTTTGGAATTTATCAGGCTAATGAGGGTTGTGAACTATGATGATGTCACACAAGTAGGAATTTTCAGTTTAGCTATGCCCTCTAGCTTATATCCTCTGATCTCTGAAAAGAAAACATTAAAAGAAGCAATAGAAGCAACAAAAAGGGGAATTGTTATGGGTCTTGGAGTGACACCTATTCCACCCATAAATCCAATGCTTCCACAACAAGCAGAAGCAATACCTCCAAAACCTGTACCATTCATGACAGTAGGAACTGATCCTTATTTTAAGCAGGAAAAGGCAGTTAGTGATTCTATTCATGTACTCACACAGACAGTTGGAGATTTGAAACTCCAAGTGGAAGATGCCATGTTCACACAACAGAATAGAGATAATTTTAGGGGTAATAGAGGTGCAAGAAGAGGTGGCTTCAGACACAATTTTAGAAGAGGAAAAAGTGGTCAGCAACAAAGCCATAGAGGTAGATTTCAAGGTTCAAATCCTAGAGGAAATCATCAAAGACCTAAGCCATGTGAACATTGTCATATGAGAGGTCATAACATAGGTCAATGTTTTAAATTGATTAACAGATTAGAGAACAAAGGATTAGCCATGCATAGAAAGCAAGGTAATAGTTCTCAAAATCCTGCACAACAAAATGGTCAAACAAGGCCAAGACAGGAACACTATCATGTAGCCCTAGATCAAAATGCAGTTGAAGGATTTGTTGAAGCCAATATCCAACAACCAAAATAGATAAGGATGCCTCAAGCATTGGAGGACATTCTGAAATTTGTCCATTTGAAGCAAAATATCAATTTCCTAATTTTGAAGATATGAGTGATTCAGAATTTGATATGCATATGAATTTAATCAACCTATCAAGTTTAGATGTGATCTTAGAGCCAATAATTCCATCCCCTGAGAATCAAATGAATTCTCTTAATCTGGACAAAGACCCAGGTATTTCCAAGGAATGTCCCTTGGAGTGTCCAGAGAAATACAATAAATTGGGTAATGATGATATGACTAAGTTCTCTAGAGACATGACTTCTGTAGTCTGTAATAGACTCTTGGGAATTTGTGATAGAGACACCTATCCTTTCCCCTATTCCTTTTGTGAGAATGGAAATTGGATAGAAGGAGGTATTCAGAGTACCAGATCTCAATCAAATTTGCTAGAATCTGATTTATCAGATTTAATGTTGTCATCAAAATCTCCCATGATTAGTACTCATGGCCACAGGAATTGTAGTGGTGAAATTTTGAATGATTTAATATTGAAACAGGTTTCCAATAGTCATTTAGGACAAAATGGAATGTCTTCAGATAATGAAGAAGACATAGAAAGTATTGGACAATCCCCACCTGAAAGTACACAAACTGAATATTTGCATGCATGCATTGTTGAAAATGAGTCACATAAGTTGATTTAATTCGATGAATTTTTGTATAGTCATGATATTTGTGAAATAAGGTATCTTGGCCCAAATACTGCTAACAAGAGTAGCAGTGACAATACAGACATGTTGAGCTGTAATGTGAGTGGCCCAGACACAATTCATGCTTTTGAGCATGCTGAACTGGATTGTGCCAGTACAATTCTTAATTGTACTGTATTGCACTCTAATGATACAAAAGTGAAAACCTATGACATACTCAATAATGAATATTTGAGGTATATACAATTTTACAATGAAACTGAAGAAATGGATAGTATTCATATTGATAATGAGGACCCAAAGCTATGGTCTATTTTTACTGAGAATGTTACTTACATGAATACACACCTTGAAGGTGAACAAGGTGACTTTGAGATAGGTTATGATACATTTGACTGCACTCTAGAGGATAATGAGTTTGATGACATTGTAAATCTAGGAGATTTCTTTTCTGAAGCAAAGGACACTGAAAATAACTTTGCACCTGATGATAATTGTAGCCAATAGAAATACATACAATGCAAATTGGGTGCAAGTGCAATGATGCATGACATTGTCTGCTTTGGAGACCAGTCTGCCAAGGCAGAGAAGTCATGACACCTAATACCAGCCTTCAAAGCCTAAGGCTGGTGTGCAGGTGTGTAATTTGTTACCGACAAATGGGCTACCATCATTTGCCAGGTAACATTTTGTAAGAAGTGCTACTGGTAGAGAGACAATAGGATGATAGTAGCTTTTGAAGTAAAGTCAGTAACAATAGGAAAGTGACCAAAAATAGTACTATAATGATCAAGACAAGGTCCCTTTTACATCGAATAGAGAATATTTAACAAACTTTTACAATTCTGTTGCCAGTTTCACCTGATTGTGAAATATTGTTATGATAACAAACAAATGGTGTTCATAGCAACTTAAACACTCTCTTTGTCCCCTTTCTAAATATGCCCTACACACACTTACACAGTGTACACCTCTATTTGTGGAAAAGGCAGCTGTCGCACCAGACGTGACCCTCGTGATCACCGCATACAAGCAAGTAAGAGTGTAGGCGAGAGATCCACCCTGGATTTAAAACCCATGGGGACGGTCACGCAAAGTCCAAAACAGGAGAAGTCAGTGGTCCCACAAATGGACCTTGGTCCAGCAAAAAATTTAAAAAAATGGAAATATTTATGGAAGGTTAACAGTTTTGTTTACCAGTTTCACCTGATGGAAATAGCATTGTGAATTAAATATACTGTGCTTCTAGTAACCCACACCTTCGACATTCACAATCTACACAATTATATTCAACTTCAGAGAATGTTTTTGAACATACACAATATTTGACCTAAGAATTCGCGGCTTTTTTACCGCCCGCGTATGCGGGAAGGTAATGTTTTCAGTCGTGTCTGTGTGTGTGTGTGTGTGTGTGTGTGTCTGTCT